>KL258572.1:0-24655 GCA_000699545.1 Podiceps cristatus | reverse complement strand
CCCTCTTTCTACAAGGATCTACCAAATCCCTTGCCCTTGGCATGACACACACCACAGGGCACAGCCCAACAGTCCATACCGAACTGCAGCTAGAAGTCAGACATGGTCAGCCACCCTGGGGAGAAAGCAGGTGAGGACATGGATACTCCTATTATCTTACTTACTGTTCCAACAGGATTTGAAATGTTGCAGGGCCTTCCAAACAAGTGAGTGTAGCCCTTCATGAAGGTGATATGGAGCAAGCTGATTGGACTTGTGAATAGCACAAAGCTTTGCAGGAGACAGAAATGCTTCGATGGCTTCTACAGTGGTATAAGGACTACGTAAACATATCACGCTTGATTTTCCAGACAAACCCAGGTACTTAAAAGTCTATTGAAATCAGTGACAGCTGTCCAAGTCCCATCCCACTGGAATCAGGTACTTCAGCAATTCTTTCAGTCTTTCGTTCCTATCCAGTTATTTTCCTTTTGATTTATCTATATTACAAATTTATGAGGTGAGCCCAAAAAATACCCAATACATGCAAAGTTGGGGTCGAGAATAGCCAAGGAAGAGGGATCAACTTGTGTAAATGCCTTATGGAGAAGGATCCAGCAGCCACCACACTTCAGTTTCTCATTCATGATGAGAAATGGCAGTGCCTGTGCTGCTCACTCCTGGCACTGGCAAAGGGCTAATACTAAGGGGCCAAAGGACTAAAAGGCAAGTAAGTCCTGAGATTTGGCAGCCCCTTCTGCTCACAGATTTTCTCACCTTTCCTGGGGCTGGTGTGACATACCTACCAGCTGGTGCAGCTGACTCTGACTGCCCTCTAGTGCAGGGATCAAACTTGCTCAGTAACTTAAAAGGCAGGGATGGCTACAAATGGAACAGACACGTACAGCTGAACGGTTAGCCAGCTCTTGCTCAAGCATGGGAGGTCTATGGCTGGCAAGGAGACTCCCAAGTCGGATTCCAGGTGGCACAGTGGCCATCACTATGAGGCCGCTGATCTGCTTTAACAGCGCAGAGCAACCGGTTATCCCTTCTGCTGCTGCAGACAGAAGTTCTCATGCAAACCACAGCTAAATCAGTAAAGTATCACCAAAACAGAAGCATCACATCATAATTCTACATTTTAGAAGTGTCAGAAATGGCTTCTGGGGGTGATATGTTTAAGAGAACACTTGGTTAGTTCAGTCTCTGTCTCACATGTCGGCAGTTGACTACTGAACCAATTCATAAGCCTTCTCATTTTACAGGAGGTTTTAGAGCTTCTTTTCCATAAAAGAAGACAATATAGTTTTGAACTACTGAATTCCATGAAAGCCCAAGAAAAATATCATGTACAACAGTGGAATCACACAGGACAATTTTAAATAATCTTGATTTTTCTCATTGCTTTGGGCTCTGGAGCCATCGTTAAGACAGAAAACAGAGCAACCTCATTGTTAGATTCTGCAACTACCTGCAATTAGATACAGCAAGATAAAATTACATTACTGGAGAGAAAAGATCTACTTACAGTAGTTCCAAATAGACATCTGAACTATTTATCTTCTTCTGTACAGCTGGTGTATTCTGGCTGTGCTTTTTATCATGAGATAAGTAAATCTGTGAGCTGGGTCAGAATGACCACATTCTTGGGATCCACTTGATAGTTTCCTGTTGAAAAGAGGCATTATAATGAGATGATTTTAATAATGTGAAAGATCCAGAAGAATGGTAATGGACTACAGAGCCCTTTATCTTTTGTAGTCTTTTGTAGCAGATCAGTTCACGCAAAATCATCCAGCCCATGGTCCTTTCTCTATGAGAGGCCGAGCTCTGGGTAAAATACAAGAAATGGTATCAATTTGCCCTATAATCCATAATAGATAAAACTCATTTCAAAAGCATGGTGCTAATGAAGCACCATCAGACAGCCGGTGGTAGGAAGCACCTTGGCTCTGTGGCTGCATTTAACTCACATGAGATACATTAATAGTCCCTACCTGCCTTAGGTCCCCAGTAGTTACTAATGCAAATGCATACTTGCACAGATTGGCCAGCCTGCGGCCCATCCACATACCTCTGGCTATATCCCTGTGAAGCTTCTCACTCTTTGAAGATTTATCTAGCCTAAACAAAGTAATTATCTGCAAACATTACCATCTCATACACATCTCTCTTCCCAGCTCTTCTAATATTTACAAATGGGACCTACCATACTTTCACCTAACTAAAAATCAGCCCAAGGTACTGTGGTCAAAATTTATTTTAATTTCAACAGGCAATGAAGAGTCTGTGCAGAGCAAATTAACATCCTTACCTGGTTCCTGGTGGAGAGTTATGCTTATAAAGCCACATGGCTACAATCTGTAGGTATGAATTCAAGGAACAGATACCATGACACAGAGTCTAATTATGTTCAGAGCTTGAACTCACAGGTAGTAATTGTTACCAGTGCTGCACCTATTCTGTGACTAGTTATAAGATTTTACCTTCAAGGGCACTTTGTAACCCACAATTAATGCACCAGGGTGCATTTAAGCAGTTGTTTCTTAAAATGAATCTCTTGCCAGACTCAGAGGTCTGGTTAAACCTTTGCAGAATCAGAAGGATCTTCAACTAACACTGCCTTTGTCAAGCTTAATTGGCTTATTTCCTCAGTTTCTTTGGGAGGAGTGTCAGTGTGCAAAGTGATACCTACAGGCATGCCTACTCTTCCTCTCTCTTCCAGAGGTATTCTTGGTATGTACCTTCTGCTGCTGCCACTGCTCCTGCCAATGAGAAACAGATCATTTCAGACCTGTTGGGCCTTTTGTTCCTATCAATGCAGTCAAAATAGTATAACAAATGCAGCACTTGTGTAACAATTCAGTGTATTTGACAACAACTGGAGGAGGAAGAGCATCTGAAAGGACAAATGACCAAAAATGCCACCTCCCTTAGAAAAAAAGAGATGTCTCACTGTAAACAGAGTTGGAACAGGCCAGCTTATATGTCTGAGACCTCCTCTAATGTTGCGTTTCAACTCTGTACTGCAGGGATGCTTTCTAAGAAGTATGCATAAATTTCAGGCCAAAATATGGCTCTATCTAGCTTCAAATCAGAGTCATGGGAAAGACTCACATTGGCTTCAGCAGAGTTAGCTCAAGCCCTCCATCTAACCTAACCTACTGCTGACAGCTATGTGTGTCCCTAAATGGCCCAGATGTCCCACACTGATAGCATGTGAACAGTACATCATACTGATCATAATATGGAGCAATAACTCGACTGTTATTAAACCACCTGGAGCTAATAACTAGGAATGCAGAGATAAGCACAGCACGTGGTACTTTCACAAGGGTCTAAAGGAGCTTCATGAGATAAGGGGTAACGTCTCCACTCCTCTATGCCTCATTGAAAACTCCAGCCTGTTGATCCCTGTCTGATCTCCTTTAAGGACCAAGCATTGCTGTTCTGAAGTCAGTGCAGTGCTATTACTGCACAAGCACAGGAATTAGTTAATATTCTCTGTTTTATCACTTACATGCTCTTATGCAGCAGTAAGTAAAAGCTTAAAGTAGCTTACACTTAGTGAAAAGGGAGCAAGTTGGCTGAGATTTACTGTAGGGTCAGAGGATGCACACAGGCTGGTAGCACATGAGCTCCTTCCCTAGCTACCCTGCAATAGCATCTGCATGTGGCTAGAGACAAGCACAGAAACAGTCTACTATCATTACTATTTCAGAGCAATAAAAGTAAATGCAACAAGACACAACTGCTTTTCAATTACAATTACTGCTTTATTGTGTTGTGCAAGATAAATGCTCCCCCTCCCTCCTCCCACTTACCCAATACAATATTTCTTAAGATTGAGATTTAGTAAATCAGACAATCTTAAATTCAGTTTTCTATGGCAATATTAACCCTGCCCAACAGGGCTAGTCAGACAGCAGGATGTGACAGACTATAAATCTGGCAAATAATTTTACACAGTACTGTAAACACAGCCTTTTGCTTTAGGAGTATGCTCACATTTATGCCAATGGGAAAACAAAAGCAGAACTTAAAGGAGATTTCTCTAATGTAACTATTTTAAAAAATTGACTTATACCACTGATAAGCTTATAATGTAGGTAGTATCCCATCAACCAATACCTTCCGTCAAATGTATCTGCATTTAGGTATTTAGTACATAATTGCTTTCCCATAACAGTAGTCTCTAGCAGTGCTTACTCCCCCATGTTTTAATGACTTAGCCATCACTGCGATTTTCAGTATAGAACATTGTGTCTTGAAAGGTGTTTCAGTCACACTGTAGTTACAGTGCAAGCACGCTGTGATGTGGAACAGCATAGTCGCAAACTTTCCCCACTCTTCTGCTGGGCTAGGAACTATGCTACCGAAATCAATGCTATGTTATTGCCCTGAAACTGTCCTGGAGTTCCACCTCCTCCAATATCTTGTAACTAAAAATGGAGCTCTCAGCTCACCCCTAAGAGGTCACTAATTAAAATAGGTATTTTTAGACTCTAGGTATACTCAGATATGCTGCAAGTGATATTATAAATATTTTGTGCTTTTATTTTCTTATACATTTAGTCTCTAGAAAAAGTACAGAAATTTTACCTTCACTGTAATGACAGCCCAACTTATCAAAATATATACTGGGTATAAAACAGAGGAAAGAATAAATCAGAAGGCATTCAATGACTCCAGTAGTTAGCCTTTCAACTACATTAGTGGGTGATGGCAGAAACAAACAACTGCAAAGCAGCAACCGAGTAGCTGAACTTACTGCACCTCCAGCTCCAACTACATTTTAAAGATGTTTATTTTCCCACTTTTTTGCCTTCCCTTTTTATCTTCCCTCCCAATGAAGAAAGCATTCTTTGCTATCTCAGCTAAGGCTAGAGAGAAGCCTCAGGAAGAGGAGATGAGTTCCTAAAAAGTTCCTCAAAGTTCAAAGTGAGAAACATATCCGTAACTCCAATGCTTTGGGTTTCCTACAGCGAACTGGGTGGGCAGAGACATCGGGGGGAATTTCCTGTTCCCCCATGGGTCTGTGCAACACCTTCTCACCATGTCCTAATGCCATGTATCCTGCATGCAAGGCAAAGACAGCACACCTGAGTCACCTTCTGGCTTGGGAAGGAACCTGAAAGGACTACAGAAGCCTACAGAAATTGCTAAAATGCTGGGAAACACTGGAAGGGGAAAATCACACTATTTCATCATTTCTAAGACTCTTAGTTTTTAATATGGCATATGGAAAAATGGTTTATTCAATACACTGTTCAATACATTGCTTACATTAATGGCTTACACAGCTGTACTATACCTAGGCATTTTCTTGATGCTGATGCATCCACTTTCATAAAACTTCCCAAAGAGAAAGGCTACAGCTGTTGAAAGTGTTTTATACTGAGAGACTGAGATTGCGTGACAGCTAAGAACTGAATGCAGGTCTTTGAATCCTGGTCTAATGCTTAAATTATCATGTCTTCCTTCCCTTTTCATCCATAATTCCAGTTGTCAAGCATTCACCAAGACACAGAGTAGCCCAAGAAACACATTCAATTTAGATCTGTGTACTTCTGCTGTTCTACTCTCCCAAATTCCTCAAATATCAGATCAAGCTTAAGTAAGAAGTGACCACTGGATAGGCAATTTTAATGCAAGATCTTTGACCCTGGAACTCATTTTCTGCAAGGGACCCTGGTTTTATGCATTGCACGCAATGAGGTTTTGTATTCAATGCTCCAGGAGGGCTGACCTGCTTTCTAAAGAAGGAAGATGCAGTTAAGGGAACTAAAGAAGAAAAATTAGTTGAAAGGCACATTAATCAATTAGGAAGCTCTTGACAGCTATTTTAAGCTGTAGTAGATGTATTTTGCTTCACTGTAGTTTTGCTGAGAGGATAGGTGCTTTTATAGGGATGAATACATAAATATTTCAGATGATGAACTGTTTATTTTGTGAACTTCATTTTACCTAGTGCAAGCAAGAGAGCTGCTTTTAACCTGAACAATTATAGCAGCTGTCTGTCATTCAGAAGGCTGTAAGCCCTTTACAGGGGCAGGTCTGGTCCCATTACAGGGAAGAAACTGAGGCACAAATGCTACAATCAAACACAGCAATTCTCTGTGGGAGAGTTAGGCTATATTCCTTTTCCTGCATGTAAGTTACTGAGCTACACAAACCTTTGTTATTCAATATAAAGCTAGAATAATGTACAGTTATTGGCTTCTGCACTCAGACTAATACATAACATCCTTGTAAGTTACACAGGCTAGAGGAGAGATTTGAATAAATTTAGTAGCATTACTGTAAACTGGTTGCAACTTTGCTAAAGTTACAGGTTTAAGGGAGATTAAATTTATTGACTATTTAGTGAGTTTATGTATTTCTGGGTTTTATGAAAGGCGAAGAAACATCATGGAGAAGCAACACTGAAACTCTTTGTTCATCTGTTAACCAGACAAGGAAAGTGGCAGTCAGGCAGTCAAAGCTTCCCCTTCAGAATACCAGCAATTGCGCCAGCTGAATTATCTATTCAGAGACCTCTACCCCACCTACTCATAAAGCAGGATTCAGTCACTCAGCCAGACACTCATCTGATCTTTTTTTTCCCCTCTTCTGTTAGGTCCTTGGGGGACTCTATTCTTTTCTAGGGCAGCTAACTCTGTGACATCTATTTGTAGGCAATATCCTCCCCTGCACCCCTAGCTGATGGCACGAGGAAGTCCCTTGCTGCTACTGCTGCCTAGAATAATGTTTTCTGAATTATATTTGGAATGAAGCAAATTAAGTCAATACAGGCTAAACAAGGAATCTGCTGATACTTCACAATCAGCTGATACTCTGCTGAAGTGGAGCCTGAGCCCAAGTCTCTATGTAAGTGGCTAACAAATACGTATCTAAGAAAGGTATAACCCTCTAGAAAGTCACCCCACCTATCACCAGAAAAGTTGTTTCCATTCAGAAGTTCTGAGAAAATCCAGAGTCAGTCCATGTTTGCATGAGAAACCAGCAAACTTGAGCAAAAATGCTAAGAAGTTTATCTGGGTAACTTTCAACCTAACGAAATCCATTTCCATGGCAATTATCAAATCTATTATATATCTAGTTGACAACAACAAACTCCATAGCTGTGGCTGCTGAGGGGCTGGAAAAATTAGGAAATGATCCCCCTTTCAGGCCAGTTTCCTCCAGCCCCTTAGAGCTAGCAGCTGTAGCAAAAGCCAGGAGAAGGGACAGAATCAGTTTACTCCAGTCTCAGATCTAGTCTTAGTCAAGGGTATAAACTTCATCTCCTAATGACTATAATGTAGGCTTTTGGAGCTGTCCGGTATGATCCACAGATTCTGCTTAATAGTTCCAAGACATGTTTTTCTACAGGCATAACTATTTCAGTTGGGAGTGTGTTTTCTTTTTTTCTTTTCTTTTTTTTTTTTTTTTTTCCTTCTCATACAGAAATGGTTGTATTGGCATCGTACACCTTTATACAAATATAATGTTCATTCACAGTAAAGGAGAGATCACAAGAGCTTTAACTCCATCAGGGTATTTAAAGCCACTACAATTTCTCTGTGTAGACAAACCTTATAATTTCCAACACCTGGAGATGCATCTATCACAGTTCTTGAGATCTGGCTTGTCACAGTATTTGAGAGCTTCCCAAAACTCGCCATCCTGAAATATTGTCACAATATGCAGGATTCTTCCCTGCAGTCCCACTTCATAAACGCAGACAGAAGTTATACCCAGAAGCCAGCAGCCTTCAAAGTCTACAGCCTTTTGTTTCTCTTCCACTAAGCTGACCTTGAAATGTACTTGCTGCAGCTATTCTCTCTCTGCCTCTGCTCTTGCACTGAAGAGCTTTCTCTGCTCTGTCTGCCTGACGTTCCTGAGTCATTACCTGTGTCTTAATATCCATCTTTGAGTGTCTCATGTGCAAGATAAATGACAGAAACAAAATGCTCCATTCTTAACAACATTTCTTAGCAAAAAAAAAAAAATAATCCAAAACTGTGCCCTGTTACGACCCTCTTGCGGACTTCTGTTTTCTCTGTTGTGAGAAGCTGGAACACTATGCATCAGGTTACAAAGACCTGACTGCCTGTGGAGGATGCTAATCTCCTCTCAGCAGAGAGAGAATGACACTCATTTGCAGTGCTATCAATTATTTTGGGACAGTCAGTGAATCCAGTCCCAGTGGCTCAAAACTGCTCCCACGTGCTGTGATCCTTTAACTCTGGCTCTAGCAATGGCACTTCTGCTGCCTCCGTCTGCTGAGGAGCCCTTTCCACAGCCTCGAGGAGGAGCTCAGTTGGGATAAATGCTGAAAGCAGGTGGGCAGTAAATGGGCTGGGATGAGCTCGGAAGTATCTGCTCCCACCAGCTCGTCAGCCATGGAGATGCGTGAGCCACAGCCACCTCTCTCCACAGCAGCCACAGCAAGTTACTGCCACGTTCCTTCACTTTTCTGCTGGGGCTCACTGTATCAATCTTCCCTGCATTATTGCTACAAGCTGGCAGCTAGGACCACAAGGATAACTTGAAGCTGAGCAATTCCAAAGACAGGAACACACCTCCATGTATCCCCCCAGAAGGTTACAGAAAAGATTTAGGAAATAAAAAAATAACTTCTCCTCTTGACTACTGGTATAAATCTAACAATGTTTCTATTGTTTTTTGGTTGGTTGTTTGGTTAGTTGATTGGGTTTTTTTAACTAGTCTCTCCTATCAGTGTGTTTCTGAAATGCACAACCTCCCCATCTAGTTTTGCCAGACCTAGACCTGAAAAAACAAACAAACAAACAAACAAACCAATCCAGCGTGATGTAGACAGTGTCTTAGAGCTCATCCTATTCAAACGTTTCATGCTAAGGAAAGAGGAATCCCATAAGGGCAGAAGGTAAAAGGATGACCTGCCCCAGCAGAAGTGTGAGGACCGAGGTGCACTGGGACCTCCAGACCTTCAGAGGCAGAAAAACACATGTGCTGCCCGCTATAATGAAGCAATGCCTCAAAGGCCTTCTTCTCATCCCCCAGTTCTTGAGAGGCAACCACTGAGCAGTGGTGTTTTCCTGAAACCCATGCCTGGTCTCCTCAGGCTACATGATCCATTTGTACACCAGAACCAAGAACATTATCATCCTCAGGAAGGACACAAGAAACAGTAGAGATTTACAAAGAGGATAAAACATTAGAAGAGGCGGAAAACATAATGGAAGATAGAGCCATGGGAATTTGACACAGCAGTCCCACAGTTCATTGAGTGTCGCAACAGCCTCCAGAAATGCTCTGCAAAGATGTTCTGTGGGGCACTGTATCAGGCTCTGAGGACAGCACTGGCTGAACCTCCACTGCACGCTTTGACTACAGCCAACAAGCCACAATTGGTGAAAAAAGTACCATCTTTGGTGATATGACAAAGGCAGTGCTCACAAACAAAAAATCTAGCAGCTGCAGAACTCCTGACTGTAGGCATGGCACAAATTGCTTAGGAGCCTTTTGCATGTAAATGGAAATTGGGCTCTTAGATCACTCAGGCTGAAAAGTTTCACAGTGGACAATCTGTAATGCATGGGAGCGGTAGTTCTAAGCCACAGATTTTTATTTTTTTTTCCTCACCTGTAGAAACTCAACTGTCTGGGAGCAGGGTGTCTCTTGCTTGTGACCTCACATCTCACTGACGACCTCACGCTGGCTCTATACCAGTGATTTCTATGAAATTATTCCTGGTTTACCACACTGTAGATAGAAGAATCTGGCTCACTGAGATGAATGTGTGAAAACTGGCAACCCTGAGAAGATGCCACCATGCCCTGCCACCTGCATCTCCTACGCCTGAGAGACAAGCTCTGAAGGGGAATACCTGCCAAAGAGCCTGCACCTGGCATTACATACCATCATAAACAACTCTTGTGTTTTATTTATGTTGCCAAATTAGCAGAAATGCTCATCAAAAGAACTATCTTGGCAGTGTCTAATAACAAGTTTTTTAGAGGCCTATATTTTTCCATAACTGCAACTCTTCAAAAATGTAATGCGTTGTTTTGACTTGACTAAGGGCTGGGGTGGGTAGGTGGGTGGTCTGAAATCCATATGGGCCGCTTTAATTACCTTAGTCACACCAGCAGCTTCAAGTTACCACAGTATCCTCTCTGTTTTTTCCTGTTAGTAATGAGAGAACCTTAAATTGGGGGGGAAAAAAAACTCCAGTTTAATTAGTTATGAACCACTTTCACACCATGTTTCCCTTTCTAGAGATCCTCAGCTTATGAGATGCTTGCTGCTTGGTGACTGGTTTCTCTGACTAGGGTTTTAGAAATAAAGAGCTCAGCATGTTTTGTTTAGTTATTCTCTTACTGACTTGAAATAATACTTACTTATTCTACCTTTCTATGGTCTTGCTTGTTAATTCTTAATGAGTTACATCTGTGAGAATTTGGATGGGAGACCTTAAAGAAAACTCTGCTCAAGGGTTGGTCCAATACCCTCACTTACACTTCGGAAGATACTCTCTGATGCACTGTAAAAGCAACAAGAGATCGGCTCTTTAAAGAAGCCTCTTCTAAGTCACTATTGGAAATGGTGTACCTCAATCAAAATTCCT
The DNA here is from genome assembly GCA_000699545.1 of Podiceps cristatus. Classification (NCBI taxonomy): domain Eukaryota; kingdom Metazoa; phylum Chordata; class Aves; order Podicipediformes; family Podicipedidae; genus Podiceps; species Podiceps cristatus. Next base: position 14,079 of record KL258572.1, on the reverse strand, counting down.
AGTACTTCCTCCCACTGCGAATGTCCTAGCAGCATTTGCTTGACAGTTTTCCATTTCCTGAACAGATTTGGTACGGCATGGTGTCACACAGTACCCACAGCTGCTGTTCAACCCAGAAGTAGCTACAGCTCCACAGTGGGTGAAGATATGGAAAGAAGCCATCAGTATGACCGTTTAGTCCTGACTACAGCTTGTGTGGCTGTTGCTGTGATGGAGACTGCACATGGTCCCAGCTAGCCTGGGGAATAGTGTCCAACAGGTGAACCCCTCAAACTTCAGGCTGGCAAAGTGGAGTTTCCAGGCACTTTGTCACAAGGGACCACTCTGTCTAAGAGGTCATCAGTCTGCCAGCTCCAAGGCATACGGTAAACTCAGTACACTGAATTATGAAAACAGCTCACAGGGCAATTGGAAGCTGGGGGACTTAAGTTTCTTTGAAGAGTACTTTACCCCATGGACTGAAGCAGAAAGACTCCCGTGAAACTTCTTTCTTGACCTGCATATATTTTAGTATGGTATAAATACTTGGTTTAGTGCATATGTATAGGGCAGGGTTGGTGGAGTGGAGGCTGCAGGGTGCCCTGTGTGGGATGAGATCAGGGACTGCCCAGTGCCATTCCCAGCCAAATCCAGCCAACCCAGCAATGGGGGACACCAACCCACCATGTCCCAGTGCTGCACTCAGTCAGAAGAGGATTTGGAGCCTCTTAAGAAAGGGCATAGCTGCTCCTGGAACAGGAGATAGCAAAGAGAGAGAAGGAAGCACAAGTGGAGGTGTACCAGGAGACACTCATGCAGAAGCACAAGACAACCGAGCAGGGGTAGAGCAAAAGACATGCCAGAGCAAAAGGAGGCACAAGAGAAGACCTGCCTCTGAAGGGGCTGCGGCCCTTGGAGAAACCCATGCTGGAGCAGTTAAGTAAGAAACAAGGAGCAGCAAAAGCAAAGGAACCACAATACACCAGCTCCAACCTCCTGTGCCACCCCTTGCCTTACCGAGGGGACCGAGCATAGCATGTGGCTAGGGGACTGGAGACCAGCAAGGAGGAGGGGTATCCAGAGGGAATATATTCCTTAAGCACTTATTTGTCTTGTTTATTTCTCAATTCCGGAAACAGTAATTTAAAGTTCATGTTAATCGGCAACATTTGTTAAATTCCCCAACGTGACTGGTTTTGCCCGTAACACTTCACAATAGCTATGTTTATGTGTATGTCTACACGCAAGTGAATGTGTAATTATGTGCCACAGGACACACACTTGCACATGGCATACATCTATAAGGTTTTGCTATATGGACATGACTTTGAACATAAATGCTCTTCATTTCGATAATCTTTCAGTTCTTCCTTGCTAGTGGGTCTAGTCTTCTATTTTTGCATCTCTGCTGTTCTGGCCAGTCCCTTCTATTGCTTATATTACCATACATTTCATGTTACAGGGAAGGAGAAAGCACCACGTTCCATCAACCTTACATTCAGAGGCTAGAATGTTTTTATCAGGAACCACATGAAGTCAAAAGAGGAGCCTTTGAGAACCTACATGCAGGCGAAATAATAACATAGCGGTCAACTTGCCCTTGCATCAAGGGCCGCCTTTCCAGATTGTGTTAGCAAAGTAAGACTTGCTGGGCCAAGTGCCCCAGCACCACGATGGCCCAGCATCGTGCTTCCCCTACGGAGCAACCTCCCCACCGACAGAGCTTCTTCGCTCCTGCCCCAGGGCTCATGGCCGAGCAGTGCAGCATCAACGGGAGAACTGCCCCAGGGCTGCTGGCAGGCTGCAGGTGAGGAGTCACAGGCCGGCCGCTCCTGGGGACTCAGTGGGACTGCTGGTGTGTCTGTGGGGTGAGACCATGGCAGTTCCTAGATGCTGTCCAGATTTGCAGACTGGGTATATTAGGCATGGTGGATAGAGCCAGGACTCAAGCAATGTGCGAGATTGCTTGTCGTTATGCAATTGTATTTCTGTAATCTGTCTGTGGTGTAGACTGTACTAGCCAGTGGGGTGCTTTGTTAGAGAAGGCTCTTAAGGGTTATTAATGAATCATGTTGTGGTAAAAGCAACAGTAAATAGAAGTCGCTAATTTAGTCAAGGAAGTAATTTTAGGGTCTGATTGGATCTGTTACCACAGTCAAAGATTAAATTAAGGAATTGGGGTTGGGCATTGTTGCTTGTCTGGAAAGTCAAGTGAAATGCCTGGATATGTCGAGCAATGTTGTGCATTACCAGGGGACTCTGCAGGAATCAGAGGCAAAGGGCACTCCCAGGGCCTGGCAGCACACTTTCCGACACACCGTCGCAGCATACCACTACGTTTTAGGGCTTGTTTAAATGCAGAAGGTGTGCCGATGGAAATACCAGAACACGTGCAATCCTGATGCTGTCCATTCTGGACTTTATAATGTATTTTGTATCTATACAGATCACCTAATGCTAAGAAGACCTTCGCTTCCATTAGGAAGTTACTTTTGTGAAGTTTCGCACTTGTTTTGGCCACTCTGTTTCAAAAGGAACAACTTTTGGGAAGAAGACACACTGAAAGATATTAACCTGGCAATTTGTATTGCACATTTCTTGCCTGAGCTGTCTCAAAATCCAGCAGAAAAATGATTACACAAATACACTGGCTACCATCTCTTTTTCCCTTTTCAGAATCTCTGAAAAACTCAATCCAATAAAACACCACAAATGAGGTGGCTAGTAATGATGACATTCATGTAAAAACTTTTTTTTTCAAAATGGAGATTTTTTTTTTTTTTTTTTTGGTTTTTAAACCTGTAACTTTCATGTTTTAAAGCTCTTCTCAGCAACCATCAGGGAAAGAAACTCTAACAAAATAAAAAGAAAGCTGACCCTTGCTTAAGCCCGTAATTCTGACACAAAACCTCTGACTGCTGAGAAACCCCCAATAAAATACAAAAAGCTGGCAGTAACTGCCACAGCAAGCTCTTGAGGAATTGGTGACTGGCTGGTCTGGGAGAAAGGCTGAAGCAAAGAAAGCTTCATACTAGATCTAAGCCAGCCCTGAGTCTCAAACAGGCCTATAAAAATAACAGGAAGGACCTGTAAAGCTATTTCCTGATGAAAGAAGACCTTCTCCTTCAAGGCCTACGATATCTCTGTAAAACTGTCTCATTCCCTAAATCTGCCTCTTCTGTCATCAAGATATACCTGAAATCATGTAGGTTTGTAGAGATTATTCAAACCAGAGACAGGAGTTTAAGGAATTCCAGGCACTAAAAAAATGTCACTCTTTGTAAGTGTGTTTGGGAAAACAGTTTGGTTTTAGCTTGCTTTGATACTCCGGGAACCTGAAGAAGAGGTCTGAGCCTTAGTAATATCCTTCTCCCTATCCAGCTCAAAAGGTGAGAGGAAAGTATAAGAAACTCCTCTCCAAGGCCTACCAGGAGGGCCACAGATACAACATTCAAGGTGTGCTCCAAGGTACACCTGGCTCAACAAATGCATCACCATATGCCCACTGAAAACCTTGTTCTTTCACTTCCTCTCAATTTTCTTTCTTTTCTTTTTCTTTCCCAACCACTCACTAACTCACACATAACTCACACAATTTTTCCCTCACAATTCCCCTTGTCCCACCCCAAAGCTCTTGTTCTGCTCATAGTGTAGAAGAGCTCTTCCAGGTTTGGATTCTGAAGCAGGATCTTACAGGATCACATTAAACTAGCTTTTTCTGGTGCCCATTTATACAGTGCTTTACTCTCCTGCTGATTTCTGATGGCATCAAGTAATTCTCAAAAGCTGATTTAACTTGGGATCATCTGGCCCAAGAAAAAAGCCTACCTACAGGTATGTTCTACTGGGGAAATGTCCCTTCTGCAAGGGCACATATTTTCCCTTTGTCTCCCACCTTTTTTCTGTGTGCTTTCTCTCTTGTGGAAGTGGCTCCCGTACAATTATAGGTATTTTACATATAATTTCCAAAACAGCACTTGTGTTGCTGCAGTCACCTCCTTTCCAAAAACAGTCAGGCATTTGGCACTTCTGTGGCCTTCCAAATGATGGCACATACACCCTCTGTCATGAGGGTTATGTAGCTCGATTTAGCTTATCTCCTCAAGTCTGTGTCGGCAGAACTGAGAGAACATCCTGACATCCTGGATGAGGTACCCAGAGTAGGTTAACTTTCTGCCTTTACTTACAATGCAGCATCTGACAGTGAATGTTTAGCATCTGGTGTTTATCCATTTGAGGCTGTGGTAGTTATTTGTAGCTCAGACCAAGGGGTTCATGCTCAAGAGACTTTGACAGCCTTTGCTGAGTCAAAATGAACCACGAGAACAGGACCAGGAAGAAGCTGTCAGGATCAGTGCATTGCCCATGCATGCCCTAGGCTCCACTCCTGTTCCTACTCAGGGATACCATGATAGTACCTAAAGGCTCACACAGGGTGAAGGGCTAATTGTGCCAGATGACACACAAACATACTGTTGAGGACAGACTGTGGCACAAAAAGTTGAGGACTGACACAGGTTAGGCAAAGGAAAAAGAAAGCATTATCTTCCCCAGATCAAAGATGGGAACTGAAACAGTAACTGTGATTTGTCAAGGTCACTCAAGAATTGAGCAACAGAGATCAGAACAGAAATTTTTATTTTTCTGAGTCACGGCTCAGTGCCTCAGTCACAAGACCATCCTTCATCTCTCACTCTTACCCCAAGGGAAGAACATGTCATTCCTATTTGCTTACCTCGCAGCAGTCCTATCTACAGGCGATAGGGTCCTTCTAAGCAAGCAGAGGACCAGCAAGAGCAGAGTCTGAAGTAACAGGGACACACGAGAGCTTGCCTCCCTGCTGGAGGCACATGACACAGCTCGTGTGCATTAGAAAGGCTGCCTGATTCCTGCAGCACCCTCAGATTTCATGCCTCATGAAGTTGATGGAGACAAGGAGAATTTGCAGCCCGATCTCCCTCAGATTAGGTTTCTGAATATCTCCTTTATGGCATGTGGTGAGAATCTGAAGGAGAGCTCAACAGCATAGATATTTTCCTGGCAAGGAGACGGACCTTTGAAGCTCTCAAGTGGTCCCAGAATAAACTTCATGACTTGGGAATGAACACTATGTGCTGACAACGTCATCAGTTCACGGCTTTAAAGGCAACCTTCAGGGCAGCTTTTCTTGTGCCCACTGCAGTGCTGTGACCCAGACAGATTTTCTGGAAAGAATGCAAAGGGTTGGGGGGGATGCCTCCATGGGATGCCTGTGTGGGCATGCACGGTGGTGGGGACATCATCTGGGGCATTAAGGGGTGGAAGGCACTCACCCTTGAGAGGCAGATGTGAGTTCGAGCTTTCTGGTAGGCAGAATCCTGCTGGTTTTAGTGCCTCTAGATGGGTTTCCCTCAGGAACCTGGAATCTCACTGCAGAGGGAATGGAGGGGTAAGGAAATCATTGGGGCACAATATGGGAGACGAATTGCAACAAACACAGGGACCCAGTTTAGGCTGGTATAGCATAGCCAGACAGAATATGGAAGGCCTTATAGATACCTAAAATAAAGGCATAATGAAAAATCAGTAACTCATATTAAGTGATTCTTCACAGAAGACAGCTAGGGATTTAAATGGGAGGAAGGCACTGGTCAGATAGATGGCTTGGGATGCATGCCGGCTAAGGAGCAGTGTGGAGGATTAAAAAAAAAAGTTATTCTGATGAAAGTAGATGTGGAGGCAAAATCCTGGCTCTACTGAAATCCAAGACAGAGAAAGACTTGACTGCACTTGCTCCGCTGTGCTTGTAAGCCTGTGAGAACTGGTTTTGCTCATAGTCTGAGCATGGTGGATGCATGGTACTGCCATGTATTTCAATGACACTGAGACCTGTTTATGAGAAAATTGTTTCTGCTAGCTAGAAAGTATAAACTTCTAGTTACATCATGAATTGCATCTCCAAAATCTTTGAAACCTTGGGGGAGTTCTTGGCTTCAGACAGAAAAGCTGAACAAGCAAAGCTTTCCTTGTTCCTCCATGCGGTCCTGTTAACCATTTCTTGAAACAAAGCTGGTTTTTTACTGCATGAGGACAGGCACCAGCCTATTTGAGACACAAGTTTCATGATCCACACTTCTACTGCACTGGAAGTTTTCCTTCACACTCCTACCAGGTGCCAGGCAGAGGCTGAACATCAGAAGCAGTAGCAGCAACTAGTGTCTGTCTGCAGGGATGTTCCTGGGCTGAGGACATTTTCTGACAGTGGGAGAGCAGAAGCAGCCACGGGGCAAGACAGTCTTTCTTCAACAGGGAGCCCCACTCAGTTCCTGGCCTTGCCCAGTTGGATCTCCAAGTTTGTGACCATTTTTCATTCCTACAGAGGGAAGAGGAATAAAGACATTATTACTGTCTTACTCATATCTGCCCCCAGTTTTAGGAACAGATCAGCAATTGCAATCAAAGCTACAAGCAAAAAGCTGGTGACAGATGAGCTGGGTAGGTTTTGTAATTGACAGAGAGAAATCCTGGGGTCTCCCCACTGAGATCAGCTTTTATCCTTGCAGATTCTTCCACCTGGTGGAAAGCAGTGTAGGAGAGCACAACAGCGGAGCCGTACGTAACTACAGACAAACATATATGGATCTTGCGGCTGCCTGCTACCACGTCCTTGAGCAGACAGAACCTATGCTGAAGCTTAGTTCACTACTTGTTCCCTTCCTCTTTCTTATGTTGTGACCCCATACTGCAAGGTGATGCATTGCCACATCATCACATACTTGTTAAAGCCTGTGATGACAGTCCCCAGAGCCAGTGAACTCCCACAGCTACTTTAATCACAGGTCAGAGAAGGGGTAGCAGGAAACTGGCAGCTGGAAATCACCGATGGAGAAGGGGATGTGACAGCTAGGCCTCCTCATGAAAGAGGCCAAGCAGGAATACACATGGAGGGGAGAGGATCACATCACGGGATCACTGCTTTTGACCACTGGACCACAGGGTTAGAATCTCTTCCTGTTATCACAACATGATGCCTCAGATAAAAAGAGGACGAGCCCACATCAGTCATTTGGCTAATGGGGAAGAAGAATCCTCCTGAACGAAGCAGAGCACTTTGCTTGAAGCTTTGCAAAGGAGCAGCTGACGTATGAAGTGGGCTTCCCTTTAATTATCGTGCCCATAAAGAAAGTGGTAACTCTCCAGGGTGTAAGACTGAGGTGCTGTAGTGGAGATAGTGAGACCTGAGCCCTCAAGTCTTCACCATGGTGTGTGAGATCCTTAGCTGGGAGAGGCTGAAAGAGTGGGACAGATCCATGGCACCAGCTTTGTCAGAGAGTCTATGGTGAGTGTAAGCAGGCAGAAAACTGATCAAAAGGATTGTGCTGAGGCAGAGCATAGCAGTGTTTCTTACCAATCCAGTCTTTAAGAAAAAAAAAAAAAAAAAGATACAGCTCACTGCTTTTCCTTTATAATCAACTAAAAACTAGACTAAAATTTTGTATAGGCCTTTAGCTTTTCCTCCTTCTGTTTGTATAAATTAAATAGCATTTACTTTCTCCCTCTCCTTTTTTGTTGTTGCTTGCAAGCAGTAATGTAAGTGTGTATTTTCTTTCAGTGTGTATCTTTACAGCATTTTGTAGAAAACCTTTAATGTCTTACCAAGCACCTGTGGTCTTTGGACAACAAGTTCATAAGCACTGACATGAAACACCCAGCTTTATGTCTCTTGCTTCTCTTGTTATTTAGGAGTAAACTTGAGAGAGCACATCTAAATTTCTGGCCACTACAGCAGTCTCCAAGGGACACATACCTGTGGCACAGGTAGAGCAAACATTAAATGCCTTTTAATAACATTCTGATTAGATCCATTTTAATCTCTCTGCATGGTGAGGGTTAGCTGGGTAAAATGTTAGCTTATGTCACCTTGCTCTGCACACTTTTATCTGAGACAAATATTAACTTGATTCATCTGAAGATCTGATTCATTATGATTAATGATTTCTCAGACACTTACGGCACTGACCACATTTATACATAACTAAGCAATTTTCCTTGTAAGCAATTTCTGCAATTGCACCAGAAGTTACATCCATATGAGTGGGACAGTGACAGAAAGATTGTGAAAGGCAAGAATCTCTGTAACTGCCTGTATAGTCAGATATCATGTTCACGGTATCACAGTTGCTTTAAAGACTCCCTGCTTGGAAAGACACACATATGATGAGAAAGGTCTCCATTCTGATCACAACTTAAACACATGAAAGTTCTGATACTTCAGAGAAAATCTCCCTACTCAAAACACCTGGCTCGCAGAAGCCTGCTCACCCAAAGGGCTGCAGTGGCATTGACAGACCCTTTCCACGCTGCACATAAGTTATGTTTCTGGAGACAGAATAATTACAGTAGAGTGTGAATGATATATAATTAGCCATTTTTCCAAAGCAAAGCACATGTAGAGATGAGCTGCACCTCACTCTGCCTGTTGAAGGATATGCACATGTGAGTTTCCTTGCATTATAGATCCCCACAGAATAGTCATTTCACATCATTTCAGGTCTTGTGTAGCGACTGCAGTATCCACTGCCTTTGCTTTTTTCTCTGCCAACTCCTTTTCTCTTCCATGCATTATACTGATGGGACTTGCATGTGGCCCGCTGGCTCACATAACAGCACAAGAGGTTTGTGTCCTGCTCCATGGCCCCCCTGTCCCCCCAGATGATCTTCAGTGGATCGCAGATTACACTCACCAGCTGTGCTTGGCACAGGGGGGCACAGGGGAGACAGAGGCTGGAATGCTGCAGAGAAACGCAGAGCAAAAGCTGCCTGCTGAGGGGGGGGGCACATGGTGGAAATTAATTGCCTGAGTTTTACCCTTGATAAGCAAGATCTGGCAAGCCTGTCATATTAGCTTCTATCCACTGTATAAACCAAGAAACCTGCCTGGGCTTTCCCCCAAGCCCTGCTTCCCATTTATACATTCATATTGCCTCAGCTGGAGTCACAATAACTCATTTGTCTTACGTTCCTCCTAACCACCCCGTGATGTTGCTGTGGTGATCTACAACTGCCAGAGTGATGGATGGAGCAAATGGAAAACCATGAGAAAACAGAGAGCAGAGGCTTGCAGCAGGGCACCCGAGCCATGTGCTTCAGCTGGCAAGGAGAAGTGAGTGAAGAGGACATGAGTGAGCTAGACAGAAGCAGGCTAAAAAGGAAGGGAAAATGAAACAAGGAAGAAAGAGTAGCAGAGACACTGGCTTTGTAGTTAGGTAGGGAGTAGGGATTTGGTAGACAATCTGTTCTACCACAGACTTCCCAAGCGACTTCAGGCAAGTCATCCCATCAGCTTGAACATCAGTTTCTCTTCTGTAAAAAGTTTCTGTGAGAAGAACTGTCATAAAATGTCATGAGGAGCATAAATACAGCACGGCAACCACCTTGAAAGTGATAAAAAACAGGCTGAACAACATCCAGAAAAAAAAGAAGGCTTTTATCTGAACAGCCTCAACAAAGTCACAGTTCATGGGGGAAAGCAAACAGACTGGGAGAGAGTTGGGGCTGTTTCTGTCTCCACAACGGGTCTATACACAGCGTATGCAGTTACTATACTTTTAGGAAACTCTTTTGACTCATCTGTTGGCATCAGCATCACAGGGCTGTATCCCCAATTTGCAAATATGGTATTATCTCATGTTCCTCAGTATTAATGAAGAATAAGGGCTTTCTGCTGAAAGAATATTTTCCTTTCCCTTCTGTCATTCTCTCCCCACCAAGTATTTTCCAGTGAATCATTGTTTTGCACGCTGAGTTGTACTGGTGTGGCTGAAAGCATAGACTTAAGTTCAGGTAAAGTGGAGACCTCTTGGAGATGGATGCTGCCAAATTGATTTGTGATTAGGCAAATATAGCCCTAGAAACCTCTTGGTCACTGAGTGCTATCACAGGAAGCCACAGCATGAAATGTCTTTCATTTGAGTGAAATCCTCTTAAAGCATGCTGGTCTTCTTTCCTCGACTCTCCCATTAGAGACTGTTTCTGAGCCTAATTGCTCTGATGGCTAGAAGCTTTCTCCTAATTTCCAGGCTAAATTCCTTTATGGTCAGTTTATACCCACTTGTTCTTGGGATACAATTGTCCTTCAGCTTTAATAAATTCCTCTTCTTCTGATTTTTACACCCTGATACATTTATAGAGAGGAAATACAGCCTCTCTCATCCTTCACTTTGCTGGCTGTAAAAGCCAGTCTCTCTTAGTCTCTCCACATAGGCCGGGAGACTCCCTGCTCCTGGTATCATCTGCTTGCTCTTCGCTTCACCTGTCCCCATTGGAATACGTATTTCTAGTAAGTAGGTGACAAGAACTTCACTCCATTTTTCAGATGAGATCTCTCCCGAGTCCTGCATACTGCTGTTTACTCTTCCTGCTCTCTCTGGATATGTTATAGGGTATTATTTGCCTTTTCACAATTCCAACATGTTGGGTCTCACAGCCACCATGTGATGACAGTGTAATACATTACTAAGTGCAAGCTTTTGTCCTTCTCTCGTATTTCCAGCTGTTGAGCCACCACAGTGTTGCTGTTACAGATGCTGACACATCTCTGCAGATTAAAGCCAATGCACTAGCAAAGAATTCCATCCTTCCAACCTGATCCTACCTTTGTCTCCCCATCAGCTAGCTTTTTATCTGCCTTTGATCTTTTTCATAACTTCTGTTTTAGCTATTAATTTCACATATGGCACTGTGTCAAGTACTTTATTGTAGTCTGGACAGATAAGATCTCTATCATTTCCCCTATCCAAAATAGTTGTCTTATCAAAGAGAAATACCGAGTTATTCTGGCATACTCTGCCTTTGACAAACTAATATTGCACTGTACCTCACTGTCCATTTGCCTCCATGGCTTTTTTATTATTCCCTCCTACAGATTGACTCTAAAGCTGTATGCACTGTGACGGTCAGAAGAATGGGTCTGCATTTCCCTAGATTACACCCTTTTCCTTTTCTTAGAGATAACAGAAGTACTGCATCTGTTAATTCTGCAGTCAGACAGTGCCACCAACAACTTGATAGATTAATTAAAAATCCACCCTGGAAGACTTGCCATTTCATATGCCAGCTATGTCGATATTCTGAGATATTCTGGTCCCTCTGACTGGAGCTGATGAAGATGCTTACATTCTTGTTTCATCTCAAATGTAATCATTTCCTTTTCTATACACACAGCGCTTGCCCTGTGATCTCCATTGTCAGAATTACTGAAAAATGAAGTGTTACTCGTTTAATTCATGCTGTCCTGGGGTCACACCCATGATCCCCTCCTTATTTTCCCCAAGCATTCACAGGTCCTTCCCACATCATGTCACAAAGGAATCGTTTGTTTGTTTCTTTTACTTGCCTTCCCAAGATCTATCTCAGGTTGGCCTTTGATCATTCTTAATTAATCCTTACAGTTTTAGCCCCCTTGCCCCCAACGCACAGCAACCATTGCTGTGACCTGCTGCTAACTTCTGGTGCAATCTGTGCTTTCTGGGCTCACATCACTCTAAACTTACCATTGACAGAATTGGTTTGGAGCCAATACAAAAGAGATATCACAGGGGCTTGCACGGGTTTAACATTAGTCATGTTCTAAACTATTAAAAATTAAACTTGTGCAACAAGTGTGTGAAGATATTCCCTAAATCCTTCACTGAGATTTAAATGAAAGCATTTCATGCCCATGACCCAGTTGCTCTGGGTCAGGGAGAAAGAAGTATTTTCTCTCCTTGCCTGTTCTACACGTTCACTTATTTTGTAGATTGTCTCTTTTGTATTTTTAGAAGTGGATGTTGCTAAGGCAACCAAACTAGCTGAACATTTTGTTTCCCTAAGAACAATACATGTTTAAATATTCAGGCAATTTTTGGTGAGATCAGTCAGATTATCCAGACCAGATGAGGGAAGTTTAGGTTGGCTTTCTATTATATTTAAAAGCCTTCAGTGTGCTGACAGCCATTCAACAGCTCTGTCCAAGGAGGAACAATATATAGCAGACACATAGACTACCCTCCATAAACAGCAGAAACGTTTAGGTTTATTCCCTTCTGTTATGGTCCTCACAGTAAACCAAAGCACATATGTATTTCCAGGTAGCCAAGCAACACTCACCGGTGTTGAGGCTGACACAAGGCCTGATCATGCTCTGAAAGCACAGCATCAGATAAAGAGAGTATCATACAAATCAGAAGGGGCAAATAAAACACATAGCCAATTTATCACTTCCTTCCCTCTTGCCTAGTCCGTGGCTTTCAGACACATGTTTCAAGCATCTGGGAAAGATTTAGAATGTTCCTGCAGAGCCAGCTGCTTGCTGGTACCCCCAAAACCAGGCTGGTGATGAGATCCTGCGAATGACTCTGCCCTACCTGTACAAAGCTCACCAGCTTGGCTTCCCGGATGACTTTGCACTGGAGCAGATTACAAGGGGCTGGCACAGCCCATCCCCCTGGCTGATCTGTGCTGGCAGGAACTGCCACCTCGTGAGTGGCTTGGAGCAGAGTGCAGTGCCCATGCCCTGCAAGAGAGACAGAACCATGCGCTGAGACTGAGATACCTTGAAGTCTGCTTCTGATTTTGACATGAACATTTTTTGGGATGATCACTAAGTGTGCTTAGCTTCACTTTCCTCACTGGCATTGTGAGATGGCTAAAACTATAAAAACCTGAAAAAAACATGATTATGGCTTTTTTTTTTTTTTTTCCTAAGAAGTGCCAAATACTATTATAATGCTGAAAAGAGCAGGTGGGGAAGAGGGGAGGGAAGAAATAAAGATTAAAAGTGTGAAAGTGGTCAGCATGTGAGATTCAAAAGGCATAGAGGCACAAAAAGCACGGCACAGTCAAGAAAGGGGATGTACTCCCTGAGCTGAACTCTAATCCAGAAGCAGGGAGCAGCCTGACACTAAAGATGGCAGGTGCAGAGGAGAGTCACAATGGGAAGATAAGTGAGGCATACAGGACTGAAGCTATGTCAGCAACAGCAGAGATGCTGCGCAGTGGAGCAGGCACTCCTCCCCCGAGCGACACACAGCACACACCTGACTGAATAGTGTTACTATGGGATGCAGCTATTTATCCTTTCCAATACATCAGAAATGTGCAACTCCCTCTTCCTTCTAAATACCTTTTCTGGAGCTCTGAGCAACACACTATTAACACTGGATTGCAAGTTATCAATCTGAAAAGAGAACTTTAGAAACTTCTTTGGCCTTCATCATTTGGTAGTTTCCGTGTATATATTTGTGCTCTTCTATCTTTCTCCTTTTAAAAGTGAAGCACATCACCTAGATCATTCAAATACTTTAGCCTAACAGCTAATCAGTGCAAAGAGGGCTGTGCTGTTCAAAGAGCAATAGCAAGGTCTCCTAGTTTATTTAGGCCAGATGCAAGCATACCAAACAGCAAGGGAAGTGTCCTAGGATTGCCAAAGATACTGGGTTGAAATGGCAGTGTTGGCAGGGAGAGTTAGTTTTCAGGAAACTAGCTGGTTCCTAGGATGATGGACAGCTGGCAAAGTCTGAATAGAAAAGTCAATGAATCATGGGTTAGCCTGACATAGCCACGTGAGCCATACGAACCATAGAAGTCCTAGCCCCAACACAAGCTAATCGGTTTGGCTCTTTTCCACCTCATCATTTTTCCTGAAAGACAAGAACTGGCAGATTAGATGTGGCCCAGGATGGTATCATATCACATCATGGCTAACTAAATTGCTGCCAAAAGTATTGTTTGGGATTATTTCCATCGCATCTCTCCCTGCAGACTGGACTGCCTACCTGACCATTCTCCGCAAGCTCAGGGCCTGGCCAAGCTGGAGAACTAGGAGGAAGGTCAAAGTCCATGGGCTCATGGGTGAGAATGTTCTTTTGTCAGAGACAGGTGGATGCTTAGACCTAGGCAAATGGAAAGAAGAAATTGGGCAGAAAAGAGTTACTCAGTCTAGGAATGAGGCAGATTGGTCCACCCTGGGCTCACAGTTAGAAGAGGTTAGGGAGAGTCCTGATTGATTAATTGGGCAAAGAAGGGAAGAAATTGGGCAAAGAAGGGAAGAAACCAGCGTGGCTGAGATGAGAGATGCTGGTC
>JMFS01016456.1:0-12648 GCA_000699545.1 Podiceps cristatus | reverse complement strand
CCCCACCCCACTGGGGAGGGGGGAGCGAGCGAGCAGCTCCCTGGTACTGGGTTACCGTCCGGGGCTAAACCACGACAAGGGTGCTGCAGCCCCCTGCTCCTCACGACGCCCGCCTCAGCAGGACGGGCTTTGTCGGCCGCTCTCAGCTGCTGAGCTTCAGTGTATCCAGTGTAACTCTCACTTGTGCATAACCCATCCAAGGTCTTAGCACGTGTTGGGTTTGCAGGGCTGGGATGGAAGCGGATGCCACACTGTGGAGTTTTACTGTCAGGAGAAATAAATGGTACTTGGTTTATTTTGTGTCAGTGGTGAATCAGACCAGGCTTAAAAAAAAAAAAAAAAAATCTTTGAGAAATGAGGAGGAGGAGGAGAGGTGTTTTGGTTTTACTTCCTGATGTGTTTGAAAGGTGGAGTGACACAGCCAGCATCTGGTGCGGTGGCTCTCATTGCTCTTGCCACCAAGCCATGGGATGAGAGAGCAACCACAGAGTCAATGTCTAGAGTAAACCCAAAGTCTTGCTAAGAATGATCTTAGCAAAATGAAGATTTACCATCAGTATTAATCACTCATCATGTCCTGCCAGTTCTTATGTGTATCTTTCATTCGTATCAGGCCCTAAAGTAAAACAAGAAATGCTACCTTCCTTTGGAAAAGATACATCTTAGTTTTGCTTATCAGTCCAGCCAAAGTACTGAGGAGGAGCAGAGATTCATCCCCGTTTCATCTCGAGGTGTTAAATTCATGAATAAGAGAAGCAGGTAGACACAGGGCCAAAGTCAGCTCTAAGCTTTTGCTGTGTAACCCCTGCAAAGTGCAGTGGAGTTGAACCAAACAAATGATTGTGAAATTCAGTATTTGGTCTCTAGATGCCCACTGCCTGACAGAAAATGTTCTCCATAGCCATTTCCCCATTAGAGAAGTAAAATAAAAAAAGTAATGAAAGGGAACAATGTGGTTTATTAGAAAGAGTATTACACTAAGAATCAAAATAGCAAATTCTGGTTCTTGTTCTGTCTCTAATTTCCTGTACCACCTTGGGACCCCCTGTGCCATTTCTCTATACCTAATTTCCAAACTGGGAGATGGATAATTATCCACCGATACCAGAGTGTTTATGCTGGGGGCAGGGACTGGGGGGTGGGTCTGTGTGTGTTACTAAGCAAACTCCTTTATAGACCAACCTTGCCCCATTTTTGAGGCCTTTCCCATGTGTGCAAACACAAAATCCCTCTTTTTATAAATCTTCTGGCTTAATAAAAGCAGGACTTTCTTCTAATTTATCTCACATTAAAGTTAGTGATTCATTTCACAGCAGCATTTGCATCATACTGGTGTGCTCAGGACGCTGGTCTGCTTACAGGTATTGTGTGTACTAGGGCAGGTGAGTGGAGAGCAGGGATACCCCAGTCAAATAAGGGAGTTTCTCTAGGACCAGGAGTAGGAGAAGGCGATACACCTGCTTGTGGCTCAAGTTATGTAACCATTAAATCTCTCTTCTCATCTCTCTTGCCCTACTCCCTCCAGAAATCTGTTATTGAAAGGAAGGAAAAGGGAAAATGCTTTTAAATGGGCAAATTGAGAAATTCACAGTGTTGCAAATAGTCAGTGAGCAGGATAGAGTTGCCTAGGGCTCTTTTATGAGTCTCACATGGGGCTGCAAATCAATTTAGAATCGTAGAAGTAAGGCATAAACCAGAAAACTCTGTGTGTGTCAGCTGTGTTCTGTACAAATGGCTGATACTGTATACACTGTTTATTGCAAATCCTGTCGTGACCCATTTTCTAATGTAACTTGGTTAATTTTTCTTGTGACACATAAAATAAGGTCCAGTGTTTGCTGCTATATATAAAGCGTTGGTTCTTCATTGTTTTGCACACTGAATGCATTACTGAGTACCTCCAAACAGAGCTACTTTTAATCAAAACCAATTTAAAATCAGGACTATTTGTTTGTTTGTTTTGCTTAATAAAACCCAGGTAATTTAAAGAACTCCTGCTATTTCTCCTGTACAAAGGACTACAAAGTACTGAGGCTTATGCCTTTGTTTTTCCAACATACCAGACTATAATTAGAAACATTTTTCTAAGACATTTTTAGGTAAATACAGGACTTCCGACCACCTCTACTTTTGGGAGGATTCGGGCTGCTACCTGTTGGAGACTTTAAACATCCAGATAGACCTGTGCCTGCTAGAGGGTCTTCTTTCCCTTTTACCACTTTGTGCTTCAATCAGAAAACCTGGGGCAATTGTTATGTTATATCTAACAGAATAAACTTAGACCAGAATATTATTTGTATTAGTATCTTCTCGTAAGAAGATGACTTCAGAGTGATCCTCCCTGAAAAGGGTCTGAAGAGCAACATCCTGAGCACAGTGGGATCATGGATGTGGTTGCTCAATTTCCCTTTGGATTCCTCCTGCAGAGAAGTTCAGGGTGTGGGTAAACTGGACTAGTTCACACATCCTAGAGATACAGTGTCTAACCAGGCTTGTGGACCAGTCTAGGTCCACAGCAGTAAATGGAAGTCTGTGGGGCAGCAGTTCAGAAACAGTAGAATTTGGGACTGTGAAATTCCAAAAGTGGTTTGTTGCATTTTGAACAGTTTTAGGACATTCTGATGGAATAGGTAGATGTCTCATCTGTAGAGCCCAAAGTCAGGAAACTGCAAATGAGTAGAATTCATTGATGTCGCAAGGTTGGTTTTTTTGTTTGTCATGTGTGGCCCATTCCCCCCATCCCCCCACCCCATGCAGGTTTTGACCAAATTAGGAATCCTGTGATACAGTCAAAAGAAAATCGTGTCTGTAAGAGTGCACCCTAATCAAGGTGTTTCTCTTCACAGGACTAGGGAGAAGGAACAAAACTGCAGTCAGTGCAGCACGGAGCCACCCTCAGCGGCCTCTCCGAGTGGAGCAGGCAGCAGCTCTCCCGTGATGAAGACAGTGGAGCCCAGCCCCAATGTGCCAGGGCTCAAGGGGGACTAAGATTCCTTTCATAGAGAAGAATCTGTTACAGCAATGAAGGTTCATGAGAGAAGGGGATTTGCAGCCTGCCCATCATCATGACCAGCTTCTGGCGGTGTTGACCACAGGTTTGTGAGTGCAGTCATAGTTGCTTGCATGAATCATACTTTGCACTGAAAGTTTAATGGGCTTTGAAGCAAAATATTTCAAACAGCTCTACGTGTTTCTCTATCTAGGCAAAAAGTTTGAGCACACTTCTTGCGCTCATGGAGAGCGCTTTCTCTTTTCCAGCTGTCAGAACACAAGGGTCATTGGAGTATTCTTGTCAAGTTTTCCAGATGCTTGTTTTGAATTGATGGGTTTGAACAGGAGCCATTTGTTATGCTGGCACTTCCCCCCTCCAACTGCACAAGGAGTCAGCCCTTGCAGATACATTATCATCTCTTCCCCTGAAGAAGCTGCACTTCTTAAGATAGAATGAATGGGTTGGGAGATTTTAGGTCTGAACCAAAGGTCAAACCTGACTGATAGCTGCAAAAGGGAATGGGAATGTGTGGACTCTTGCCTGGGTGGTAGATATTTCTTGCATGTATATGTGTGCAGATAAGGCTAGATAGAGTATTTGGCACTTCGACTGAAGTATATTTCTTTCTCTGTTTTGGAAATATTTTTTTTTCATGATTGGAAGGAAGCTTTAATATCAAAGTTTAAGCAATACAGTGAAGTATAAAAGTGTTTGTTCAAATTTTCTGTAATTTTTGGTCACAATTTGAAAAAATCGTGGCTTGTAAAGTTCAAGCTGTAAACCTGTTTACCACATGTGCTTTTATTCAGCATCTTATGGCACTG
Source organism: Podiceps cristatus (assembly GCA_000699545.1). Classification (NCBI taxonomy): domain Eukaryota; kingdom Metazoa; phylum Chordata; class Aves; order Podicipediformes; family Podicipedidae; genus Podiceps; species Podiceps cristatus. Next base: position 8,832 of record JMFS01016456.1, on the reverse strand, counting down.
CTCCCTGGTAGCATGTACTCACTGAGTTTAAATACGCGGCTCCTGGAGAAGAGAGGCAAATGGTGTGCCAGGCACTGCTGGCCAGGCATGCCAGGGTGGAGGAAGGACCGTGGTGGCTGAGCAGGAGGGAAGAGGTGGTGGGAAATGAGGAGTTGCCATCTACTGAAATGCGTCTTTCATGTTGATCTTGTCCGGTCGAGGGGATTTCCACATGGAAAGAAAAATTAGCTCCATTAGTACAGAAACCTGTGTACAGCTATAAAAAGATAGGCAGTCTCACCAGAGTTACTATTTCCATCCAAAGGAAAATAAACATGAAAAAGAAATTAGGCCTAATTTGAAAGAGTCATACTAGGCATGTGATCTGTGCCTGGACCAAACCTTAAGACTCATATGAGTAATGCATTAACTAGCTGTGAAGGAATCTGCAAACTCCTGCTGAGAAACCTGGTGTCAGATTTGTTGGGTGATTATACAGATAATTAAAGCATTATGTGAATGTTTCAAGCGATTATCAGGTCAGCTACACTGCAAGAAGTTTCTTGGCAGCTGAGGGTAAAAATGAATGTTGTATATGGCATTTCCATCCTGCTTCACCTTTGTTTGACCAGAGATTTATGACTAATGTCAAGTATGTTCAAGTGGAAACAATTTTACAGGCGTAACAGTAGGATAAAATCTTGGAAATGAATCTTATGCCTGTATTCCGAAAATCGTTACAGGTCAGTTCACTTAAGGAGGAGTCAGAGCCTCTGCCACTCAAAGGAGTGACAAATTCAATTGCATCTATATCTTCATAGTAAGGCTCCTGCTTGCTGGCTACCTGGATTAAGTGTGATTTTGATCTGCTCCTGGCATTTCATCAGTTTGTCATATTTTCCAGGACGGGCAGTGTATTTGTGTGTTTACAATTAAATAAATATAGGTAGAAAGGTCGAAGTAGATTGTCCAGAAGTTTTGAATTAAGTGAATTAGCTCTTCAGAGACCCTGCAAAGCCATAGTACAAAGGAACTGCATCAGCCTTTAAGGTTTTTGGTTTCTGTTCCTGTTTTCACGAAGCCTCCCGTTGTCACTGCCATTAAAATACTATGGAATGCACACGGACGTGCTGTGCCAAGACCTGCAGTAAAATGAGAACGTGGCCACTGAACAGCAACCATAGGGTAGCTTTCCAGTTGCACGAGCAGTGGAATCAAAAGCTTCCGGCTTCACCGTGAGGCAACTACAGTGCTTTTCTTTGGTTTTCCTCAGTTCTTACACTTAATTCCATCTCTTGTACAAAGTCTGATTCAGAGCCTGTGATAACCTTTCTGCTTCTGGTGGTGACCTTAGATGAGACATTATTTGTGGGTATTTATCAGGAAAAGGTGTAGGAAGGTTAAATTGATGCCAAGATAAGCTGAACTTGTTTTTCAGGACCATACTTACTGAAACATCTCAAATTGCCCATACAGAGTTTAAACAAGGAACAAGGTAATGAAATTCCTAAAACAGTTTGGAAAGGAGTGCATATCTATTCCTGCTTCCTGCATATAGGATATTTTCTGCTCCAATGCCACTTTAACACTAAATATGTGTCCGTACTGTTAATTACATTTGCTTTGCAGTCTGATCTTGGAGTAACTAATTTCTGAGTTGCATTTGAAACAGGAGGTAAGTGACCTATCAGGCTTGGAAATGACTGCGAACCTGAAAAGGATTGCTTTTCCAAACAGTCCTGACTGAACGGACTTAACCTAGCTACGAGGAATGTGACAGCCCTCTAATTCTGGTGCTTGTAATGAGCTGCCTCTGTGACACCTACTCAATTGGATAGATACAGTAAAAAAATGAAAGTAACTTTCCTCAGGCCACGATGACTCAGTTACAAATGGTCCTACTAAGAAGGTTGTAAAAGTGGCCTGGAAAGTGATAACATTAGCTCTTCTGGGCTATTGCACAGCCTCATTTATCCTTTAATGATTCTTGTGTTTTCCAAACCTGTGTGCAATTAATATTACTTAACAGATATGGGAGTGTTCATTGGACATGTGTTCAGCAAATAAAATATTTTTAATAGCCATGATATAAAACTTTAAGCAAATGAGTTTCCCTGATAATATTCTCTTAATCAAAGTAGATATTCTCAAATGTGCACATTAAATTTTTGACTGCAGATATCACCTTTAATGTATGCTTCAGTGGCTGCTGGGGGCTGAAAAAAAATCATTACTAATTGATATGCCTTAATGGCCTGAGAGCTTTCAGAGTTGGATGAGCCCAAGAGAAACGCTGAGAGGTAGATATTTGATTCTAATTATGCCTGAGTAGGTACAAGCAAAAAGTAGAACCATCATGACAGCTATATCATTGTCAAATTGCTATACCTCAGGTTTTCTACTAATTTGACACTATTACAAAACATTGCTTCAATGAACCCATGAAAGGCAAAGTTAGATAAAGGATAGAAGCGTAGAAAAAGAATTCTGTGCTAGTATCTGTATTTGCCGAGACAGTCACTGGAGAGAAAAGGGGTCTGGGATTTGTAAACGATCTGCTAATTAGCGCACAGTATCATCTTACTCCATCCCATGTCCTGAATATCTAATAAGTTTCTTAAGAATACAGATGTTATGACAGTCTCATTTAAATGCGATGATGTAGCCTACGAGCAATGGGTGTGTTTCTTCCCCATCCCAGCTGCATTGATCCCTCTACAGTTGTCACCTAACGCTCCACTCAACACACCTCGCACAGAACGCGAGAGAATGTAAACAATTAAGATATTTTTGGTTACTTTTTCAACTGTGAAACACATGAAGTGGTTTATTCACCTTTAAAAACTTGTTATTTGTAGCCTAAGCCAGATCCCAAGTTTTCCCAGTGATCTACTGAGTTTCTGACGCAGTTGTCAAAGGCACGTTCCCCTTACTGAGAGGGAAACAGGAGTGACACTTTCAGTGGGAACTGGGTTCTTACCGGGGGTCTGCTTTAGCATCTGGGTTCACGACCTATGGCTTTCACCTTATTTTCCACCTTTAGTAATGTCTTTGATAATACTTGAGGGAAAAAAAGTAACATTGCTAGTAAATACATGCCACTGTATGTGTAAGTGAAGCAGAAAGATCAATATGTAACCCTCTTTCCAGCCTGTTTTTTATTATTTGCAAAATATATTTGTGTTTTATTCAGTGGTAAATGTGCTTTTCCTTATGAATTTCTTTTGATGACTTGGAGACCCTCATTATACAGAGCTAATAATTCCTGTCTATGCTATGAAGCTGCTGGATCCTGGAAAGGCCCTTTGTAGGCAGCGTAAATGCTTGGTGTTCAGTCACACACCTGCTTGTACAGAAACAGTGTTGGTGATTAAGAAAAGGGTTAAGAAAACTTGGAGAGCACTATACAAAAAATCAGACAGGATAAAAAAGTCTAAACATACTTTCTGAACTAGCTCTTTTAACTGTTGGACAAGCCACGACCAAACTAAGTGGCCTGAGGTAAAGAGAGAGAGAGAGAAATGAATGTTTAGAGCAGGATCTTGAGCACTCTGGAGGATTATATGACCTAGAGGCAAGAAAAATATGGATTATTTTTGTCTGGATCTGGTAATGCTCAAGCTGCCTAAATCCAGAGGTTTGTGTAACTATCTAAACCCAGATTAATTGTGTTTAGAAATACTCATAAAAAACAATGTCTGTGTCCTGGTTTCAGCTAGGATGATGCTAATTTTTTTCCCAGTAGCTGTTGTGTTTTGGATTCAGTATGGGATTTGGTATGTGAAGAATGTTGGTAACACACTGTTGTTGTTAGTTGTTGCTCAGAGATCAAGGACATTTTCCAATTTCCCAGGTTTTTCTAATGCGCAGGTGCAAAAACCTGGGAAGGGCACAGCCGGAACAGTTGACCCAAACTGGCCAAAGAGAGTGTTCCATACCATAGACGGCATGGCCAGTATATAAGTGGGGGTTGGCTGGTGGGCTGGGAACCTTTCTTTCATTTGGGCTTCATTTGTTCATTTGGCTGTTCGTTCCCTCACTGGCTGTCTCTGGAACTTGCATTTCCGAGATCTTTCCCGGTATCTGGTCACAAGGGGAAACATGCATTTACAAAGAAGATACCAAACAGTGAGCATCTGCAGTTGTTTGCCTTAAAAAGTATCTGCAAAGGATTAAAATGTGTACATAACAGTTGAATACAGTGTTAGCTGTGAAATTTCAGAACACTCCGTATATTATTACAAAAAAATTCATACTTTCTTGTTAAATTCCGTATCATGGATGATCAAAAATATACTTCTGTTAAATTAACAGTACAGTAGTGATAGATCTTAAATATGTCTGGTTCTTTGTGGAGGAAAATAAGACAAGAATAAGATCAGGCAACGTTCTCCACAGGGTAGTGTGTTTCATTAACAGATCTCTTGGCAAGGATGAATTGAAATAAAATATGCAAAAAAAAGATGTGTGCTAATAGAGGTGATTTAAGGCAAAGAGAAGGACCAGTCTAAGGGGGATGATGAAGGGGGCTTGTTGCCATCGTGCAGGGGGTACAGCCAGTGTCTATGGGGCTGTGCAGAAGGGGCCACACTGTCGTTCTTTGGAACGAGGATGTGCCACGTTGCCTCACGGCTGAGGTTCTCTCTTTGCTCTGACCTTGGTATCGTCCCACCTAGCTCTATCAGCAAAAGGTGGAGGGGACAGCACTGCCAGCAGTAAGCTTTGTTCTTTCAAGTTGTGCAGATTCCTGAGGTTAAGATCACGGCGTGCGAGGGATGAGAAGGAAGGACTTGCAAAGATGCTGAAATACCAGCTGGGGTAATGACAGATGCCTGTTCATACTCACCTCTCTCTTCTCTTTCCAGTCCCCACTTTTTTCTTCATTCCTCATTTGTTTTGCTTCCGCAACCCCCCTTCTCCCGCTCTGTGTTAGTCCTTAGCCCGTCCCTCCTCTCTGCTCTGAACTGCTGAAGAGGATCGGTTGCTTCTGGGGAGAGAAATGAGTGGAGGCTTCTCAGCTGTTGTAGACTTACCTGCCTACCGGAAAAGCTGGTGTAGGGTGGAACTTGTTGATTTAATACTATTTACACCGGGGCAGGTGTAAATATAGACAACAATTACATGAATGTGGAATATCAGGGTCACTGCCTTTTGATTAAGATACTTTGCAGTCATTTTCTTAAGTTTTGGTGTGGATTTACTGGTATCTTGTCTGCTTTCTGGCATTTATTGACTTGCTTATATTCACTAAATCCAATTTATGGCTCTTCACATGGCCAGAACATAGTAGTAAATCTAGCGCATTAAATCAGTGAGCTGGATTCAGTTCTTTATTAATCCAACAAATCTGGATTAATTCCGGTCTTTGAAAGTGTTTCTATTAAACAAAAGACTAGTTAGCCCAGTGTCTAGAAAATATCTTCTGATTGTTTGTATAAATGCTTTAAGCTTTTCTCTCCCAAAGCCCAGCTAGAATGTCTCTGCAGAGTATGTATATTTTCCCTCCTCTTTTTTTTTTCTTTCCCTCTTTTTTTTTTTTTTTTTTTTTTTTTTTTTTTTTTTTAAGATGGGTATTTACATGAACTGTTCTTGCCAAGCTTTTTCTGTGGCTGCTTTGGAAATTTTTATAATGGTCTGGATCTATTAGATAGTGATGGAAACCTCCATTTTCATAGCACCACACTGACACGTGGCCATCCCTCTGTTTTTCAGATGATGTATGTGTTGTTTTTTTTTTCCCCAAATACAATCTAGTTTGAGGTAATACCATTAAGAAAAAAAAAAAAAAAAAGACATTTGTTAAAAGAGTTGTTGTGGATAGAAGTTGTGCTTGATGGTGTGGGTGGAGGTGTTTGAAGTGCTAATTTTTTTTTTTCCTAGGATACTGGTCTGACACAGAAGGTGTCAAGTTTTGATAACTGGAAACCGCAAAAGCGAATGTGAGTTTCAGCCTGTGTTTTGGTTGATTGTAACATTCTTACTGTCACCCCAGATTCTTTTATTTCTTTCTTCTTCATGGTGTTCAGTTTGCCAACAACTTACATTACATGCTCTCTCGTGAGGGTGTCAGTTTTTGTTAAGATAGCTGCAGAGCCTGTATGTAACATACTGATTTTCCTCTTGAAGTTAAATACCCACTGCCAAATTAATTTTTTTTTTAATTGAGGCTATTTTTCAGTTGCACTTTATTTTTGTAATGTAGGGAGAAACAAAACCTGGTTTTTATGCCTTGAAAAGTGCTTTGTATTTGTCAGATGTTGCTCTGTCACATATTTGCTCTGTCAAATGTTATGTGTGAATATCTCCTCTGTTTACAGCAATCTTCTAAATCACATCTTCAGTGTTCAACCCATGTTGATCTTACTTCCCAAAATGTTTGCTAAATGAAACATACTGTTTATAGAGAGTAGCTCCTAAACATGTGGATTCAATTTATTTCTGGGCAATCTGGGGGTTTGTTGCCTTCAGGAAACATAAAGAGTATAAAGCTCCCAAAGCCTGATATGAATCAGCTGTTCCTAAAGTCACTGTCAATATCAATAGGGCAAGCTGGAAGGGAGTTACTACAAGGTGTGTTTGTGTGGTCTTTACTAATGAGCTATATGTAGAAAACCCTGCTTAGAAACCATTGTTCTATTACAGAGCTTGTCTTGATGGCACTGCTAATTTTCTAAGGGAGCTGGGTAAGGCTTTTGTAGCAATGTCTTACAGAGCGTCTTGCGAAGACGGCCAGCCCCAGTCCAGCACGCAGGCATGACTCTGCTCTGTGCCAGTGAGGACACACGGGAAAAGCCTTGTTGGTGTCTCAGGAATCTGTCTGAAATTTCACCAGTCATTTGTTTTCTTGGTTTTAGTCCTGCGTTACTTGACTATCCAGAAAATTAGGTTCTCTGTGATGTGAAAGGGACTTGTGTGTTATAATATTTGCTAATGTTAGGTAGCTAACGGCTCCACAGGCGCAAGGAGCAATGGAAGGGATGTGTGTGAGCCTCACGGGGAGTATATAAAATGTATATATGTAATTGGCTGATACATAAACTTTTCCCAGGACAACAAAAAACCTCAACTATGACAACGAATAAAACTCCCTTGCCAAGGTGAAGTCTCCTGTGGAAGAACAGCTTCTATACTAAGAGTTACTCCTAAGGAGAACACTGTGTTCAGTATGGGAGAGGTGTAGCTACACCAAATAGTGGCAGGGCAATGCCAGAAGCAGAAACTGCCCATGAGATAGGACACTGCTCTTGGCGGAAGCCAAGAGGGTGGCAAACCTTCAGCTGACTTCTGTGGGCTCAGCCTTATCGCTGCCTAACGTGCAAGTAAACTACTGGCCCAACGCAGAACTGAGAGTAAGTTACTTGTCTGCAGTGGGACCCGCAATCTCTCTCTCTCTGACATAAAGAAACTATTATAGCAAGTTTTTAAGGTTATCAACAGAACATTTTTAATATATACTATTGCATGGATTCTCCTGATGTTACCTTTTCCATAGCAACTGGTCATTAAATTCTACATAAAGATGTTTGTCTTTGCATGTAGCAAATACATATAAAAAGTCACAAATGTCATCACCCGGTGTTTTGCTTGAATGTGCATATTCTGGACATGGCTGCAGAGTGCCCACTAATTAGGGTAGGAAATGTTAAATTGATTATGATCATTAGAGGTGAAAATGCCTTCTTCTGTCAGCTGCAGAAAAGATCAACTTCTTTTTAACAAATTTATTAAAGTTCTGCACAATTTCTTGTGTTATTTACTTAATTATACACCACAATTAGGTAATTACATGTCATAATGATGTGATTATGTGTATTTTCTCAAAATGTACAATTAGATGCAATTACACTCTAAGAAAATGGAAAAAAAAAAATAAGGGCTAAGTTAGTTAATTCACAAAATTTGGAGCCCATTAGCAGTGAAACATTTATGCTAGCTTGCCAAACAGGGAGCGCAGCCACGTAAGTGGCTCTGATTCAAGGTGGTCCTCACTGATATGAATTAACATGAAAATGTCTTGGCAAAAAAACCCCCAAACCGCAACGCATTTACAAAGATATTCTAGAGGCCCTGATTTGATTGTTTCATTATCTATGTGTGAAATTTTAGGTACCATTTGAACAAGTCTCACCTTGCCCATGAGGAAGAAAATATCACATTGTGCTCATGGTGTTAGTAACATCACGCAGAGCCAAGTTTGCAGAAATCAGGTGGCATTTTTAAACAATGTTAGGTTTTTCCTTTTTTATTTTCAGTTCTGTACTCTAGCAGCCCCAAGGCTAGATGAACCACATTTTCCACAGTTCTGTGCAGTCCCAAGGAACAGAATTGCATTTTGTTCTCTCCTGTGCTGAACCCTGGGATTTTCCTGCAGGTACATGCCTTTAGCTACTGGACATTTGAGAAAAACATCCAATAATGTGCAGTTTGCACTAAAGTTGCTAGAAATGGCTGCTCGGTAGCTGTGCTGATAAATCATACAAGTGAAACTTGTTTTATTTTTCCATGTAATCACAGGTCCATAGGCCCATTCAGTTCTCTTACTGCATTTTTTTCCCTTTGTGACAGCAGCTCGGCGGATAGAGCTATGGGATTAATCGAACGGCACTCACATCATTCTGCATCAACCTGCAGCTCCCCTAACCACTCTCTTTTTGCCAATACGCTTTAAACCTGTCACAGAAAGACCAACTGTACCAGCTGGATGGTAGCTATTTAATCCCTGCTTTTCCTGCAAAGATATCATTTGTGCAGCGAAATGCAGGGTCACTTAGTGCTTTTCAACACAGTGTGTGGCCTTAATAATAGAAGTTGAGGAAGAGTTGCGTGGTTTTATTTTATTTTATTTTATTTTAT
>JMFS01016455.1:0-33975 GCA_000699545.1 Podiceps cristatus | reverse complement strand
CACAATTAGTAGGCTGTCCTTTACAGCATCTGTCAGTCCTTGCTGGAAGGCCCAAGGGTGAGAAACAATAGAATCATTTCTGCTTACATCTGGGAGCTGCAGGCGCTGTGAGCAACAGCAGAGACAGGCAGAAGACAAAAGATGAAAGGTCCCTTATGGTCTAGATCCTTCCAGCATCCATTCCGTCAGTAACGACACAGCGCACATCTGTTTGCTGGCAGCCAACTACTTGCTGACAACAGAGAAGAAAAGATCTTCTGTCAGTCCATATCTCTTTATTTTACACTTTGTACAATCTGAAGGGAAGGTGTGAGGGGAGGCAGAAGCTGAAAGCTGTATTGCTCCAGTTCAACCAGCATGAGCAACTCTTGCTGTTGTTATTCAAGGAAGGGACACTGACTTCGTGGAATTTAGTGGGTGGATTACTGGGGAGCAAAGGAATCGGCAGGTAAAGATGCACTGGCCGTAATCTGAGTGTGATATTCTACATCTAAAATGAAGGCAGCGTAAAACTGTGACATAAGCTAGGGAAGGCTTTGGTGGCAATGGAGGAGGAATATAACTTTTATCCTAATTTCACAGAATCACAGGATGGTTTGGGTTGGAAGGCACCTTAAAGATCATCTAGTTCTGACCCCCCTGCCACGGGCAGGGACACTCTCTGCTAGATCAAGTTGCCCATAGCCTTATCCAACCTGGCCTTGAACACTTCCAAGGATGAGGCATCAACAACTTATCCAGACAACATGTGCCAGTGCCTCACCGCCCTCACGGTGAAGAAATTTGGATACAGATGATTTGCCACTTATAATCTATAAGCGCACAAAGGAGCAAGAGTTGATCATGCTGCTGTGGCATGAGCGTTAAATCTTCCTCTGTCATTCCACTTCTGCAGAATTGTTGGAGCTGGGCCTGAACCATGTTCTGGTGTTCGGAACCCCTCTAAGTTCTGCAAAAGCAAGGTGACAGTGGCTTCACCTGTCATTCTAACACAGTGCAGCTAGATCCTCCCATCCAATGAGTACTCAGATTTACGGAGATATCTGACCCAAAGCTACATTCCATAGCCAAGGTTGTATACAAAATGAGCAGTTAGCTGCTTTACTACAGGAAGTTGGCACGGGTTGAATTGCAGCTGAAGAGTGACTTGGAGTCACAGCTTCTGGTGAAAGATTTATGGCATTTCTATGGAAAAGGAAGGGCAATTTCTTGCAGTAGTCTGCAGTTGTGGCTGTGACAACAAGACAAGGCAATTGCAACATAGGGAATAAAGCCTTTAGACAGAATCCTCTCATAAGACAGTTCCTGGTTTGGTCATTTTTATGTCGTATTGGGTGCATGGTTTCCCTCTTGCTTGCCCCAATACTATTGGCACATTACTCCAGTGATAGCAGGAGAGTTATCACTTCTTTAGATTGTTGCAAATGAGGGAAGAATAAGACTCCCAAATGCTGCATTTGACAAATAAGGTACCAGCTATGTTTGGCTAGTATGGAGTGTGATGTCATTTTTTTTTTAAAATTTTCTTTGGTGGTCACCAAATGTCTTCAATCCAACAGCTGGAGCAGAACAACTTTGTCCTATTCTGCACTCATGCTGCTGATCTTCGCAATCACTTCCAGTATTTGGTGGTGACCATCTTGGTGAGTTGCACTTCTCTCCCATATTTTTATTTGGTAGCAGATTCTTACTTGTTTTTTGGCACAAAATGACAGAAGACAAGAGTTTTGTGTCCAGACATAGCTATTAAGAACCATCTTTTGCATTCCCTGTTTGAAATAAAGCTGGTGTTTCCTGCTGTACTCCTAAAAAAAATAATGCGTTGGAGCTTTTAATTCATTCCTTTTTGCTTTTACCTGTAAGTCACTTTCTACTCCTATAAAAGGCAAAAGCTGCTGCCAGAAAGGAGGTCTGGAATTTTAGTTCATTTTTTCCCTTCCCTCATCTGATATGCTGAAAATTAAACAACTTTAATACACATGAACCTTCTGCTTAGACAGCTTGCAAGGGTAAATATTTAAAACATCCAGAGATATGAAGACTTCTCTGTAGAGCAATTGGCAGTGTGATAAAAAGATCCTTTTACAGAACCTTTATTCTTGATGTGTGGAGGTAGAATTCTGCTTGCTCAGGTGATACTTATAGGAGCATTAATGCACTGCTCCTGTATTGCATTATTTACTTTATGATTACAAGTAGTATTAGTAGAAAACTGCCATTTTCATCCTTCTGGTCAAAGTCCTTTCAACACAAGTAGAACACTTAACATTGCATAATTACCGGGCTGTGTGTGTACTGCACTTTTGAAATATTTTGTAAAGAATTTGTCTACCATATAGAATACTGCAGCAGTCATTTTCAGGGAAGCTGTTGCATGATTTCTAACCCATTTGACACAGAGATTTTGTGGAACCATCTTACGTGAGCTTCATTTCCGCTTCTTGGTTGCAGCCTCCCACTCTTTCTACCCCTTTGTGATTCTTCCTTTCCCACGTTGTAAGACAGACCTTTTCTAATGTTTAAAACCAGAATGTTGGAGAGCAAGAGATGACTGTTGGGTATCTTAAGGTTCTGCAAGTAATAGAGCCTAAGAAGAGAGACAGAGACAATAGAGTTAAGTCAGTAAAGAGTGGAATATAACTGTAACAATGAGATGACATTTGAATTTAGGTCAGTTGTAAGGCTGTCGCCAGCAGCCATACTTCAGTGCACTGGTACTATGCTGCGTGTGGTTGTTGCTGCTACCAGGTATTACAGTATGTGAAATGGTAATGTTGGCCATAAGCAACTGTTTCTCTTACAGGTTGTTCCTAAGAATAACCATGTAGTAAGGGATACGTACGCTAAGTGTAAGTAAGGATAAGTGTATCTTGTGCTTCAGCTTTCTTCCTGTATGATGGGGTAGAGCTGAATTCACTTATCATTTGCCAGGTTCAGATAATGAGGCAAAAGGCATTAACACAAAGAATGACTATTTGCAATACGTTTGAACTTTAATGGCTGCCATATATAACTTTAACTGCTGTGGATTCCATTAAGAAATGGATATTTTAAGACACTGCCTTCTGATATTTGACTGCGGAAAACTCTCTCATGGATAGCTTTTGTTTGTAATATATAATAGTTAAAACCAAAATCACTCAAGGAATGAGGAGAAACAGGAATCTACAAGTTCACCTTCCTTTCAAACCATAATGTACTAAACAAAAGGATGTCTGTGAGTTCTACAGCTGAAGAAGACAGTAAGCACAGTACAGATATGGTTTTTCTGTCAATTGTAGGTATCAGCAGCTGTGAGCATTCCCTTCTGGCAGAAGTTTCTGCAGCGATTTGGCAAGAAGTGTGCAGCATGTGGGATTTCGGTAAGCAAATCCTTTGAGAGAATAAATCTGTTGTGCTCACTTCATTTGACAATTGGAGCCACTTCAGGAGGTTTTTCAAGTGCTTGTAACCTGAAGCTGCATGAAGTTTGCTCAGTTTCAGAGTTTGCTTTAAATCGTTACACCAAATTTCAGACAGATTCCAAGTGGCCAAGAGAAACGTTTGAGAAATTTGATGTTGAAGGGAGGTTCCAGTTTATTTAAGAAACTGCACAAACTGCATTCGACTGCTTTCAGAAGTGAACCCCAACGAGGCTTTATAAATTCATATCTGTGTTGTGTCAGGTTGACAAGTTACCTGTTTTGTAAGGCTTGTTTTGTCTTTGTATATGGTGCTGAGTTGACTGCATCTGTAATTCAGTCACAGAGGAGGAATCAGAAGTCTGTTACACATCCTTCTCTAGGAACAGAAGAAGGCAGGGCTGCCCACATCTCTCTGAATGGAGATGGACAGTTATTAGTGAAGTAAAGGAATAGGTGACCCAACTGAGAAAAGAAACCTAGTTTAACTTTGACACAGCTCTGCAAAGCCAGCTCGGTGAGCCTGCCCTCATCTCTAATGGATTATTTTAAGTCCCTCACTTAGTGCAGACAGCAGCAATTTTCTGTCATCATCCTCAGTGAGTCATTGTATAGGCCTGTTCCTCTCCATTTTTCCTCTGTTTACCTTCAATTACTTATGAAAGAGGGAAGAAAAATTGTCTGCCTCGTGTACAACAAAGCATGAGGACTTGGAAAATCCAGCCTGAAGCTACATATCAAAATCTGAACAAAGTTGAAAAGTTTAGGTCTGGTGACAATTGTTGGATATAATTGAACAATTATAATTTTGGGAATTAAAATCTGTGTGTTGGAATGGCTTTCAAAGAATCAGAAGTGTTTTTAAAACCGAAGTTCCAAATATGCTGAATTGTTATCTGTTTTGAAGTAGGCATCTGGAATCCAAGTCCCATCCTCATTTCTTTTTACCACTTCAGCAAAGAGAATTGCCAAAAGCAGTATTGGACTACTGACCAGACCAGGGAATGCAGATTTCTTCCTTAGGAAATCTCCTCTTCTGTCTACGTGGCTACAAAAAAATGTTTTCTTAACCAAATTGGCTCTATAAATTTAGTTTAACATGACTGGAAAGCCTGTCAGCACCTCTGTAAACATGGTTTAACTTAATTTTACAGTTGAGTTGCTTGACTGTATTATGGTCTAAGTTGGGGGCTGGATTGAAAAAAAAAAAAAAAAAAAAAAGCCACCTGTGTATTTCCCCTTGTAGGCATTTCTCCAGGGACTCAGTGTATGCTCAGCAATGGGGTTTGTGTCTGGCAGTGCATCGCAGGGGTTTCCTACACTACCACCTTGTGCGATCTGCACAACTTACCTGTTCTCTCTCACTGTGAAATGACTTCACATCATTTAAGGCTCCTGTGTTTGTCACTGGGGGATGTTCTTCTGGAAGGGAAGAAGATGGGAGAAAAGAAGGTCTTTTTTCCAAAACCTACTCAGGTTTCAGGGTGAAGATGTAATTTGAAATTCAGTATCCTGAAAAAAAAAAAAAAATCACAGTGCTCCAGACTAATTTTTCCTGTTAAAGTGGTTCTATGTTGAAGAGACCCCTGAAAGAGTATAGAAGGCAGGGTAAGTAGATAAGCAACTAGAATCTTGGCTTCCTTCCACTGATATTTCTCCCTTTTTACTCCTTCCTCCACAAGAGGTGATCAGCAGTCTTAAGTACTAAAGTATGTAAACTTCCTAGAAGTTTAAATCCTAGACTTTCTGGAAGTGCAGAGTCATACCCAAGCAGGATCTTTGATAGCATTCTTCCCATCATCAGATTGGTGCACAGGCTAGAAATTATTCTCTTCTATTTATTTGCTTCTGCTTCCATGTGCTTTGTTTGTTTAGATTGTCTGCTCTACCCTGATGGGGCAGATGTCATAAAATCAGTAAGTCTCTCAGCTGGCCACTGGAGGTCAAGTTGTCACGAAAAAATTCAGCTTGTTGGTTCATGGTTTTGGCAAGGGGTCTAAAAGTGGAAGATCGTGCTCTCTCTCAACTCTAGCTTCCATCCTAGCCAATAATAGCTTTTGGCTGTGGGTTTGGGAGGATTAGTAAAAAATAAAAACAAATCCCAAAAGGCCCTTATTTTTTATACCACCCCACATGTATGCAATTATTTGCCATCTGTCAGCACTGTGCAGCATGGAGGCATGTCCTTGGATGAATCCTGGCTGTGCAGCCCCTTTTCCGCTCTCCCACCTTAGAGTCCTGGAGTCTAATCCATTACGTTTATGTTTTAAATACACTTCCCATCTAAAGCATCCCATTTCCACTCGCATCCTCGCTGCACCTTCTCCTGATTTGCCCTTCATAATGTGCTGCCGCGCAGGCCAGTACCACCTTTAGCATCCCAGCAGGGTGTCCGCCCCCAGTGCTGTCCGGGAATGTGGTAACTATAGGACAGCATTTATGACTCAGAGGGCAGCAGCCCTGTGACTGGAGAGCGGGATGCCAGTAACAACGTATTTGCTTTACAAGTAGGAAAGAAGGAGATGCATTAGCTGTTTATTGCAGCAGGCACACCGGGCCCATGATTGCACTACCCTTGCACGAGTGAGACTTTAGGGCATTGTAGCCTCAGTCCTGCGGATTGTGCGTCTCTTTCAGTAGAAAATTACAGTTACAGTGATTATTATTATGGATCTAGAATTTTGTTTAAGTGCTTTGGTTTCTGAGTGGGTGCCCCTTGTGGAGCATAAGGCAGTCATAAAATTGCTTGTAGGCAACATAAAATCTTGCATTGCTGGAGTGCTCTCTTGTGGTGAAATAACGATTTTGCCACAACACTGGGCTAATGCGAGGATTATCTGTCTGTGCTGGGAACTTGCAGTCAGGAAAGGTTATTTTCTGCCTCCTTAGGTTAGGAGCAAATGCTTTAGATGGGAAATGCATTTAAAACATAAACGTAATGGATTAGACTCCAGGACTCCCAGAATCACTTATCATACAGAACTGTAAATAGCAGCGCTTAGGGGAATCAGTCTCTGTGAAAGCTCTTCTCATATCCTCAACTCCCAAGCTGCAAGTATAGAGGATTGAAACACTTAATGTTAAACTAATCCTTCATCATTAAAAAGCCCCGTAGATAAGCCCCTGGTTCTGCATTCTGTATGTGCTGTGCCCATGGTTCACAGGCGTGGGAGATGGAGCATGTGATGGGTACGGGACAGCTGGGCTGTATGCGTGCAATCAGCATTTAAAATAGTGGATTTTCAATCCTGTAAACCCATTGCCTCAAGTTGAAGTTGAGGAAATCTGGTGGTTTTAAGTACTGCCAGAAAACAAATCTTGAGCATCCCAAATTAGTTTGGTTTTGAGGGTAGTGACTTGTGCAATGTCATGAGTACGTCTGGCTGTGCGCAGTGGGGGTAAAGCGCACTGCCTTCCTGGTTTTAGTTATTGCTGAGTACCGAGATTGCTCTGAAGTGGTCATTGGAAGTGAAGGTGTAAGCAAACTCTTCATCGTTCAAGACTCAAGATGATCTGTGAAATGGAATATTTACGTTTAAAATGACCATTGAACCTCTGCCTCTCCCCTTGAAGTTCAGTGTGATGATGTTTCAAGGCTTTGTCTCTAATAGTAAATTAAATAGTTCCACCGGCCTAGAATAGAAACTAGTGTTTGGTCATCCCTAAATTGGCAGAAAAATCTTATACTGATTAGCTTATTAGCTTAGCTGATCAGCAGTGTCCCAAGAAGCATCTGGGCACAGTTTGGGAACTTGCCCACTTAAGTGCTCTTCTCAAAAAAGTATTCGTATGGACCACAATTCTTTTGGAGACTGAGAGTGTTTAGGAATATGAATGTGGCCAGGGTCTGCCAGTTGGCCTTGGGACTGGTAAACAGGCTCTTGGGACTCTTTAATTTACTAGTGCTGTTACAGCCTTAATACTGCTAACGGAAGGCACTAACATGGCTTGTCCTGTTTTTCTCTGATTCTTCTGGACAAGTAAATACAGATCAGCTCAGGTCTTTGGAAATGCCATTTCACTAAAATACTGAACTGTTAGGCATTGCAGTGCCTGAACTGTTTTGTAACACAATCTTATGTTTTGAAGGAAACAAGCTATCTACCATTCAGCAATGCATACTGTAATTTAGATTTACTGGTTTTTTTCTTCCTCAGTGGATGATTCCTTTTGCAGTCATGCTAGTGACCATTCCAAACCTCATCCTGGCTTACTTCGTGGCCTTCGTCTCTGGCCTGAGCATTGCAGCATCTCTACTGTTGCCATGGTAGGAGAATTTTACGTTTGAGGTGGGGAAAGGGGTATGTGTCTACGTTACATGTGTATACTACTGCATGGATTTTGCCTCCGAAAGAGGCAGAATTTGGCAAGAGTCACTTCTTCCCAGAATGTTTTCCCGCTTTTATAGTAGAGGCTATTTGCAATGACATGACTTTGGTTACCCCACTGTTAACAGATTACGTCTACTGTAACTGTAGCTGCTCTTTGTACATAAAAGTATGTCGATGAATCAATAATCAAAGTATCTTTAGAACTTGTGATAACAGTAGACAAGTTGCTTAGGTTTGGTTTCTAACAGAACTACAGGTATGATGAAGTTAGATAAATCAATTAATGCTGAGCATTTAAGAACATAGCAGAGGAAACAAGCCAAGCTATGTATCCCTGCTTGAGCAGTCCTCTGTTATAGATCAAATAACACAAGGATATGATTAAAAAAAAAAGTGAGAATTCAAGGTGCTTTGCTCTTGAGGACTGAAAATGTGGGGGGGGAAAACTACTCAAGGATGAGCAGAATGGGATGTTTCCTCTCCAGAGGGAACGATTATTATTCAGGTCAAATTGACCAGAAAGCAAGGCTGTTGTGGAGAGAGCTGTTTTGCATTACTCATTTGTACAATGCCCTGAAAACTCCAAGAGATCATGAAAACACATCTTGAAATAAGCTGTCAGACTACATGAGCTCTTCTGCACAGAGGGTGAGAAGCCCTTTTTTTCCAACAGTAAATCATGACGTATAATGGAAATAAAACGTCAATTCACAATTGACATTTGAGCAGCTTCCATTCTAATTCCCCATTACCAAACTCAGTCTCTTTGAAGTAGAGAGAGAATAGGCCTCACTGGTTTCTGAAAATTTTGTTGGCTTGTCAAAAGAGTTATTTCAGAGTGAAACTATTCAGAGATTCAGAGTCCCCTGAAATCTTAAGAAATGTTTGGGGTTTGCCGTTCATTTTTTACTATCACAACTTCTGATGGGAATGACAGTCTAAAGAAGTTTGTCACCTCCCAGCAAGTTTTTGATAGTTTTTCAGACAGTTTTCTACTTTGTAATATGTGGCCATGTGTTTCTTACATGGATTTTTGTCCTCCTGTCCAGCAGTAGGACTTTTTTTACCTGTATTCTTTCATGTGCATGACTACATCAAACAGATCTTTAAAAGGGAGGAGGGGTGTACTCTTTCAGTAAGTCTGGACTTTGAAAAGAGATTTTGGCTTGAGTTTTTCTTTTATCTTTGTCATCTCTAGGTCAATGCTACCCGATGTTGTTGATAACTTTCGCCTGCAGAATCCTCATGGAAAAGGACATGAAACCATTTTCTATTCTTCTTATGTTTTCTTTACTAAGATATCAGCAGGGATTGGCCTAGGAATTTCTGCAGCAGGCCTGGAGTAAGTAACATTGTTTTTCTACTTAGTGGATCTACTCTGAAAGCATTTTGAGGTTACTCCGCCTTTACCTTGTGGAGTTAATTGCCTTTTTGCCCTGAGCCTGAAAGTGCCAGAAGCTCCAGATGGCTGACTGCGGAAGACAGGATTGTTATCATCTAGGTCAGACCACTGAGCATTAAGTCGCCTGCCCTAGCACGTTTCGGTTCAGAAAGGCCTGGCTTCCCTTTAGATTTTCTTCTTTCCAAATTACTCATGTAATTTTAGTAGCTTACACGAATAAAGAACTAAATATGAAAGCTCGGCAGATGAAGGTCCCCCCCAAGCGATACAGCTGCTTTGTGCATTCCCTGCCACATCTGGGTTGGACGAGCTTGTGTACGAGCTTGTAAGCCTTTACATGGATTGGAGTGCTTTCAGGGATGCCCCGTGGCCTGTTCGGCATAAAAGCATCACCGACTCCTGTATGGGTTTAGGGAACTGGACACTGACCAGAGTCAGGAGCAGAGTCTTTCTCACAGCTCTTGCCCATCACCTAGGCCATGTCAGTTTGGAAGATGCTTTGTGTTATCCTTTCACTTTGACCTTGTCTGTTCTGACTAGACAGTCAGGTTGAGAAGGTGGTCAGCCATCTCCTGCCCTGCTTTTGTGCGTGACCTAGCAGAAAGGGCCGTTGCCTGTAGCTGCTATAGCACACAAGCACGTAATAAACAGTTAGAAGAGAACTTACCTGCAATACCATCTAGCCCTTGGCTCCGAGTTAGGTTTTGGTAACCAGAATGTTTTGTTTCAGGGCCTTCAGCTGAAACTGCTAAATAACAGACAGTGCTTGGCTGAACATTTTGGGCTTAGGAATTTTAGCAGTAAGCACCTAACACCCTCAAGCAAATTGCTGTTCACCAATTAGCCCCTTTCTAATTGCATTCCAGTTAGCTCCCAGCAATTTGCCAAGGCAGAGGTTTGTGGAAGAATACAGAAAACAAGAGTGATGCCAAATGAGCTGTAGCTTTCATAGGTGCGTGTTCAGAGGAAAATAAACTCGTTCCCCAAATTGGGAGTGGGAATTTGAGTATATCAGCAGTTGTGGTACTGCATGGAAGCTGTGAATCAATGTACTGTAAGTGTGTACCTAACTCTAAGCACTTCAGTAAATTTGTCTATCTCAAGAAGAGTGCTTAAGTGTGTATTTAATTTAAAGTTAATTATTGCTGTTGAAATTGGTCAGATTACTTGCATACTTCTAAAGTGGAGCCTAAATGCTTTGCTGAATATTAACAGGAAACACATAGTAGATCATTTTCCTTACATGGATTCCATGCTTCTCTTAGTAGCTAAATGTTACATAGAATCATAGAATTGTTTAGATTGGAAGAGACCTTTAAGATCATCGAGTCCAAATGTTAATCTAACACTGCTGATAATAATGAGAAAATACAGAGGTAATATTCTTATCTGAAATTGAGCACAAAAATGACATTTGAAAAACAAGGCTGGAAACATAGTGGGAGGAAAGGAAAAAGAGGTGTAGGAAAAATGGGAGAAAAGTCTTGCAGAGTGTTGAGGGGCAGAAGGGAGCCTTCAGCTTTGGGCATATTCACATGACTGTTATTTCCATCTGTTTAGATTTACTGGTTACAAGCCAGGGATATGCAGACAATCCGATGATGTGATCCTCACACTGAAAATCCTCATTGGAGCGGTCCCTGCTATCCTCATCCTTGTAGGTTTATTTATCCTTCTTTTCTACCCAATCACTGAAGAAATTCGGAAAGAAACAAAGTTTGCACTTGAAGTGTTAAGGTAGGTTTGGACTGGCAGCAAACAGCAGTAACATCGCCACAGCAGCTCTTAGTCATACTGAGCAAAAAATTATTAGCCACCAACACACACCTCTATATTCCTTACAACAAAACAAAGCAACATCCTATTAGTTGAATTATTAACTGAATGGTACCATTACATGCTCCCGTGTCTTGTTTTTGCAGTGTAGTACTACCTGCTTAGAGGACCATTTATCAGGTACATCAGCTGCTATATTTTAATTTCTCTCTGGGGTGGCGCCCAAAACACTGTTGTGGTACAGTGTTTCAAGCCAGAAACGAAGAAAATCCTACAGAGATTAAATTTCTGGAGAAAATTTGAATAGTTACAATTCACTTCTATATAGAAGAAAATGGGATTCTTGACTGCATTCTTGGTGCTTATGGCATCTAAGAAACATTCAAACCATTTAGAGGCGTAGGCAGGAAAGATCGTGGGAGAAAAAGAAAGGACAGCTTTGAGCTGTTCTTTCCCTTTTTACCCTATCACTCTCCATTCCTCCCTTTTCCTCCCTCTCCAAAGAAAACCTTGCTGAGTTCAAAATCATCCACCTCTGTCAAATGAAGCCTGAGGGCATACGTAAGAACAGTCTGTCCTCCCAGACTGTCCTCGGAGGGGACAGGCTGAACAATCTAAAATGGGACTGGTCTCTCTGTTTAGGTACTTCAGTCACTGCCCGTGACAACCACACCTTGCTGGTGGTTCTCCGTTGTTTGAGAGCCAAACCGTAGCTCCATTAGTTAGCAACAAATCCAGAAGTCTGTTCACATATCGTTTGTTCTGCTTTTAACAGAAGGAGCCATCAAAGCACAGAGAACCTGGATGACCACAAAGAGGACACCTGGGTCTGAAAGCTCTGAATACTCACAAAACAGATAAAGGACAAACCTGACAGTCAGCAATGAAATCAAGAGAGGACAGCACTGTGCGAGCTGTACCTAACTCCATGCAGCGTGCTAAAAAAGACATTACAGATGTTCAGGAATGTAAGCTACCGGACACTTGGGGGGTTGGTTTGTTTTTCAATGATGAAGGGAATCTGTGATCTCATTGCAACAGGAGTTCTGTGGACTTGTAGGTCAAGGGAAAAAAGCTAAGTGTGATGCATCAGCCAAATTTTAAGTTGTGATCTATTTCACCTTAGGCTGGGGTGGACTTTGAACATAATCCCGACCTATCAGTTGCACACTAGCGTGTTTGGAAAGCACTTGGGAATTCTGAAGCATACTATATAAAGTTAGGATTTACTTTGTTTGGAAAGGAAGCAAATCACTGATACAGACATGTATTGAGGATTTTCTCATGAAGAATTTTTCTGAGAGAGATGTAATTTAACTTTATAGATTTTATATGAAACAGAACTTTACATTTCCCATCACTGGAGTTCCTTGCTTCTGAAACCTGTAAACTGACCTGTGTCAGAGAATGAGTACTTCACATTTTCAAAACCAACCTCTCCACTCAGGATACCCAAAATCAGTAGGCCCTTCCAAAAAATAGACTATGCTGTTTAAACTTCTGTAAATTTTGCCCTTTAAGTAGTCACACCTATTTCTCACATGCCATAGGCTCTGTGCCTCACCAAAAAAATGACGGCATGGCTGGTAATCTCAGCTTGCACACCATGTTTTATAATAATGAGGCTACACTTGACTTTTAAATGGTGATTTTTTTTTTCAGTCAGGGATGTCTTCATGCTTTAGATACAATTAACTGAACCCTCATTTCAACTATAGATTCACTGCTGAACATGTTTTGTAGATGAAAGACACACCCAACCTCAGGCACTTTCCGGAGCACTTCAGTTCAGAGCTGGTCATTCTGGGCTGCTGCTGTAGTCAGTGGAGGTACACAGGCCTCCAGAGGCTGGCTGAAGCTAAAATGACTGGACTCTGAAGACATCTAAATCAGGAGGGGAGAGCGATGAATCCAAGAGCTGAAGGCTTGTTTGCCTTAAAGAAATTAGCACAATGCAAGACAAGACACAAATTTACAGCCCGCTGGCCTCCCTGTATGACTGTGTAGGAGGGTGCCTTTATTTCGTACTGGAAGTGCCTTTGGAGGACTGGCTCGCCGCTCGTGGGAGCACTTGCAGTAGGCGCCACTGGTGGCAGTGACCACTAGTCCTTTGCTCAGGGCCAGCTGGGAAGCATCTCACAGTGCTGGGACTGGAAACTGGGAAAGCTTTTCCTGAAAGATGCTGTGAAGTAAAATCAGCGCATCCACTGAATGTGGTGTTAAGTTTAATATGGAAATGTTTTCAGGCAAGGTTGGAGTCTAAGGCCTGATGAACTGTCCTAATTCAGCAAAACACTTAATCATGAGCGAGCTTTTAAGGATATATTTTGAGTGAGCGCGGGTAAGAGTTAACTATGGTTAAGACTTCTGCTGGATTGACGTCTAAGGCTAGGGGTTTTTTTGGTTTCGGTTCTCAGACACATCAAGATTTGTATGCCTGGGGCATATGTGTTTACAACAATAAAAACCATAAGCCTGTTTACAATTTTGAGTCTGACGGAATTTGAAATAGCAGATTTACTGCACTTTGAAGTAGGTAAGTTATGTAGTAATACGGCATAGTTCTAAAACATTGTAGAAGACAGTTTTGGGGATTTGATTTATTCTGTAATATTTGTGTATTTGAGTAGTCGTCTTTAAAAACAACCAGAAATCCTAGTAAAGGCTGTTATTTTTTTTTAATGGGTTACATTTTCAGCTGCTATAAATCTGTAGTTACAGGGCAGTGGATCCATGTCAGTTTACATAAGCCAAATACTTAGCCCAGTGATAAAAGGGTTGCAGAAACTGCTGGCTGTGGTTGATTGGAGTGATTTGAATGTGGCTTAAGATATTATTTCTAGATCCGTTGTGCAGTTGCCTCTAAGTTGCACAACACCCAATCTGAATTCAATCACTTGCAGGATAAATTTAGTAGATTGTAAACTGTTTTCCTCTTCTCCAGAGAGACAATGTGATATTTATCAAACAGACACTCTAGCAGAGTATTTCTATATTTTGAAAATCTCAGTATTTTATTTGATTATCAGAGTTGTACTTTTGTTAAGAAAATTAATGTATTTTTGTAAGTAAAAAGAAGAGTAAGTGCAGGGTAAGATTTTTATTTTTTTTTAGGGCTCAGTGTTGGTGCTGTAAAATGAATGAACTTTGTGTGTCTCCTTGTCAGTTTTAAATGATGTCTATACCTTGTGTATGTTCAGAACATGTGACTGAAAGAAGCAGATTCTTCTATTGACAGCCTTTCAGATTAAATCCTAATCTAATGTAAACCTCCTGCCTTGCACTGATTGGCAGTAACAAGGGCCAGGTGGAATCCCCAGGGGCTCTCATTCAAGTAATACCCAAATACAGTGGTCAGAATATGGGATTAAACCAGCTGGGTGCCTAATGGACAGCACTTCCCCACCTGCACGCAAACCGGTCCAACAAATGGATTTACACAAATCGAGGAAGAAAACAAAAGGATAAGCGAGTTAGGTGTCTCCGGGCAGTCCCCCATAAGGCAAAGCACGCCCATTCCTTGCCCTTGCCGAAGCTGGGTGATGGCAGCCCAAATCTTCTACGCTGGACTGAGCGCTGGTATCATCCGTAGCTGAGCTAGCCACTAGTCTTCTCTTCCAGTTTCATCCCCCTTGTAATTTTGGCCTAAAAATAATGCTGAAACCTTCCGAGGTTGTGCCACTTCCTACGTGTTGCTGCTGGTGATGAGTCTCACCGCAGGTGATGGCTAACCGAGGCGAGCTGCCATTCCCCACCAGGCACTGCTGGAGGGGCTACTGCTAGCCACTGCCACCAGCCGTGTCCTCCCGCCCTGCCGCACCCCATCTGCCCCTCAGCTTGCTGACCTGCTATGGCTTAGGAGGAGGATTAGATCGCTTGTGCTGAGTCCCCCGCTTTAGCAGTGAACAGCACCTTGGGCATCTGTCCCTGGGGAGTTCCCGACAGCTGGGGCCTTTGGTTTTGGGTCACTGGGTTTGCAGGAAGGGCTCTGCAGATTTAAGAACAAATTCCTTAAGTCATTCCTGCACCTTGTAAGAATCACTGCTAGATTCGATCACTGCTGCATCCTCTTGTCTCTACTCACTCTCTGCATTCCAAATGAAATATTTGAAATGGGCAATGTTTTAAAGCCAAATCCTGCTTTTTTGGGGTTCCTAGTTTCCAAATATTACTTGTTTGTCTCCTTTTCTACTTGCCTTTTTGGTCTGTAGATAAAAAACACAAAATTAAATCCATCTTCTTGAGGGGAGGCATTTACTTAAGGGAAACTCAGGTCCTTTAAGACCTGGTACATGCTTTCCAGCTCTTTGAAGATGAGGAAGAGAAAGCAAGTTAGTTCAAAGTCTCTTGCGATAGGGTACTGCCAGTAGCAGTCTGGTGTATAGTGATCAGTCATACGAATTTCATATAGTTATGTAAAAACCAGTCTCAAAGTGTTACAATAGAGTCTTTCCCTTGAGAAAACTTCTAGACTAATTGAGGGAAAGGTCAGTTGGATTCATACAACTGGCAGGTGAGGGAGGGAGTTTTATTTTTCTGCAGATTTTGAAATCACAAGTTCCTTGTGCTGGATTGAAATTTTTTTTTTTTTTTTTTACCTTAACTCTCTGCAAGACCATGGTTCAGACACCGAGCAAGAGTGCTGAGTGTTATGGTTACAAAAATGTGTGTATGTTATAGGCTTAAAGTATGACACGATAGTTTTCACATCATTAGGCACCAAATCTGCTGCATAGAACAGATGCTCTTGCACTGGGAGGCTTCATTCAGAAGCCAAAGCAGCAGCGTGTGTCTGTCCCCGAGGCAGAGGAGGAGACTTTTTGCTATGTTGCACCTGAAAATTTACAGTTTCTGAAGACGCATGCTGGCACAACACAGAGCTGAACAACCAACGGGGGGAGAATGGTCCTAAGGCCGCGACACTGCAGAAAAGGTGGGTCCTCTGTGTCCTTTCAGAGACGTCCACGGAGCAGCAGTCCCTAACCCTGACTGGAGAGCAGCAGTGCTGCTGGATGGTAGGGAAACCTGAGTGTTTGCTCTAGAAGTGTGGAAGCAGAAATAAATCTTATTTCCTGATCTATTTCTTGTCCTGAATGACGTTAGACGATGAATTTCAGTTACGCCTTTCAGCTTTCTGTCCTCGTTTTTGCTGCACTCTGCTGCAGATGGTGAGGAAGGATTGCTCAGGCCCTGTGGAACTGATGGTCACTTGCTCAGCTTCACCGAGGGAGGTACGCTTTGGAGACCCAGCACCCCACCGCCCGCCCGCTCGTCTTCGCTGGAGACTTGGAATCATCTATGTTCAGTGAAGGATCAAAAGGATTTCCTTCGCACCTTAGTCTTCTCCATCATGGACTTCCATCTGTGTTTCACCTGAGGATATTTTCACCTGCCTAGGGCCAACTCAGGCCACCAGCTTGTCATCATGAGGACAGAACCAGGTTTACACTGGCTGAGAAGTTGCTGCAGCCCATAAGGAAGTATTTCCCTTATGTTTCCAAAACAAGCTCACCTTTTGGTCACCTTCAAAGTCATCGAGAAGAATCTGTACATTTGCCACCTCCAGCAGCTTCAGCAGTTCTGCCAGCACCACCCACGTCAGACTGCAAGTCTCGGTGCATGGATGTACCTGCCGACATCAGTGTCAAAGCTGTAGCCACCTCCAGACTCCTGGCAAAGTCCCAGCTGTGCTGAGCTGGCCAGGCAGAGAACCGGCAACTCCAGAATTCCCAAAGTGACTTGCAGGAGTGAAACAAGAACGATAAAAGAAGAAAGCTCCCTAAAACCGCCCTGCAGCCCTCTCCTAAGGGCTCTTGGATTGACATCAACGACCGGGTGGAAAGATTTTGGATGTGGAGACCCGAATGCCACATGCAGAGTGGAGGAGACTCAGAGAATCAGTTAACACTTTCTTGTTACTGGATATTCACATGCTCAGCTTGTCCCTCCATGATTCCCTGCCTGATCCTGTGTTCACAAAAAAGCTGTGGTGATGCATCCTCCCCCGTGCTCCTTTCCTTTCCCTGGACAGCTCGTACCAAGAGCTCAGTGACACGTCCCTTGCCTGCATCAGGAACTCTCGCGTGGCCGAGGGGGGCAGCGGCACTGTCCGTAGCAGGAACTCTGGTAATGCCTGGCCTTGGTGGGGAACAGGAGTGGAACGAGGGCGGGACGACCCAAATTGTGGCCAGGGTGGGACTTTACCGAGGGCTAAAGCTGATCATTTTGCAACCCTATAAACAGTGGTCCCAAGTGAGGCCCTTGGAGCTCTTGTGGACTGCAGCGGGCTGCGCCCAGCGTCTCCCTCTGAGTGGGACGCCTCTCAGAGCACATGACTCTTGAGTTTGTGAAATTGGGAGGACTGTCGCTGAAGGCCAACAACAGGACCTGGGCTGAAACCCCCCACTCCCTAAGGCTGAACACTTGCCTGTTGAGAAATTCCAGAGTATTCCACGAGTGTTCCACTGAACTCAAGGGGAAATTTTAACAGGTAACAGGAATACCTTTTGTACATTTATGTGAATACTGTGTCTGTGCATGTGTGTGAATTAATTCTGTCGTTTTGTAAATGTTGAATTAGTCAATGATTAAGTGTTACTAACAGTCTTGTGATTTACCTCCAACTGCGAATGAACCTTAAACTCTTGACAGAGTCTGGGACTAGGGTTGGATCCAGGCACCCCTAGACTCCTCTCTGAGGGACTTTAGAAAGCAAGGGGGTCCTTTCCAAACCTTGTGACCCAGTGGGAGGGTCCTACCTACCTTTTGTGTCCCTTTTTTCTGTGAAGTCAATTCCAACTTGATTTTCCCTGCTAGACTTCTTCCATGTAGTAACAGAGTGAACCTTGCCATTTTTGAATCTTTAAATAAGTTGCTGCTTGATTAGAACAAAATTTGTCGAATCACCTAGCTAATCAAATAATAATTGAGCACTATCAAATATCACAATCTAATTCTGTGATTTGCCATGAGGCTGTAAATAAATTCTAGTCTACTGCTAAACCACATTGTGTAAAGCCACTCACTTGCGACAAAAAATCATTCACAACAGAAGTAAATCAATGGAAAAAAGAGGAACTTGACCCGAGAGATGATCAGGGACTGCAACAAATGATGGAATTTCAGTGCTGGAGGATTCCCAGGAACTGGACAGTCAGCAGAAGCAACACTGTAAAAGCTAAGAAAGATGTA
Organism: Podiceps cristatus; assembly: GCA_000699545.1. Classification (NCBI taxonomy): domain Eukaryota; kingdom Metazoa; phylum Chordata; class Aves; order Podicipediformes; family Podicipedidae; genus Podiceps; species Podiceps cristatus. Next base: position 15,874 of record JMFS01016455.1, on the reverse strand, counting down.
CCTTAATTATTCTGACCGTGCAACTGAAATAACGAGGAGCCTGACAGAGGGCACAGTTAGAGAACATGCTGGGATGCCGCCATTCTCCGTGTTGTAGCACAGAAGGGAACGCGTGTTGGTCCTGCTGCTGTGAGTGCTGATTGCAGGCTCGGTGTCTTTGCCTTCACCTTTCGCCGCCTCCACGGCGTTGTACTTGTTGCCTACAGGGAGGACCTGAGGAAAGGAAACTATGATAAATCCAGGACTGAGACGTATTGCAGGGCAGGCTGAGTTAATCCAGGAATTAATTGAAACTGGATATAGTTCTGGGGTAGCCAACCAGTGGTGGCACTTGTGAACACTGGTGTGGCTGTGGCCCCCGCTCGGGTGGTTGCTCAGGGTCCCTGGAGAGCCAGATGTCCCCAGAGAAGTAATAAAGAGTGATAGGAAAGAGGGACTTGGGTTTCATGGGACAAACCAGGGACAAAGTAGGCAACAGGTTTAATCCATCCATCCCATTTTGTGTTGGGCATAGGCCGCTACTGGAAGATGATTCTTCCCACCATCAACTGGGGTTGGAATCCCACTACGCCAAAAAAAAAAAAAAAAAGGCAGCACAGCACTTGCCCATGTTAGAAGAAATAGGATGGAGGAAAAAACCCCGTGCTTTCCACCTCGCTCCTGTAGCTCTCTGCTTTTCCTCTCCATTCGGTTCATCTGGAAAACTCACAGCTGGTACCTGAGGATGAATGATTGATTTGCTCCTGAAGTGTAACCCTCCCGCTGCAGATAAAGCAATGGAACATTGCTTGATGGTTGGACTTGGTGATCTTACAGGTCCTTTCCAACCTTAGTGATTCTGTGAACATGGTGGGACTTTGGCAGTAGAAACTATACTTGATTTTTAAGGTTTCTGGCTTCAAAAAGCTTTGATTTTTTTTTTTTTTTCATGTCTTTGATGCCAAGGATCTTTGGATGAGATGATTTTTCACCTACTGGTCCACGTGGTGGTTGCCACTGTGGCTTTAGCTTTCTTCCGTTTCCTTCACCCTTACTAACAAGAGAGCAAGAAAAAAATAAGAAAAATAAGAGGGGCTGACAGTAAGTAAATAAAACCATCCAAGATGAATCTCAGAACACCTGAGAAAAGGTGTTTTTTTCCTGAAAACAACAAAATGATTTTTAAAATGGACAGAAAACATCTGTCTTTTCTCTTTCTGACATCCAGCTTGGTACATTTTAACTGCAGCTGCTCTGCGGCTGCTGAGTGGCCGTGGGAACGACAAGACCGGAGTCTCGTGCTACTGGGGGAAACTTCTAACAGAGGTTCCCAGCAGAGCCACCAACAAAGCTGCCCCAGGGACAGCTGACCAATGTAAAGAAGACATCATCCCTCAAGGCTTCAAATTATTGCTTAACCCCCCCCACGGCAGCTTCTCAATGTCATTAATTTAGTCTCCAACTTAACGCTCTCCAGCAGCCAGAGGAGGGACTACCATGAGCACAGACCTCAAGTTAGAGGTATTAGAGCTCTGAGTGAAGATGGTTATTGGCTCCTTAACTTCACCCAAGTATCCGGCTGACCTGAGGGGAGACCCCGGCTCTGAGATTCCTGCGGACCTTCCTTGGGAAGCTGCTCTGAAAGGGGACGATCCTCTGTTGTCCGGTCGGCATCCGTGCGCAGTGCTACTGCCGGATGCTTATGAACGTTATACATACAAAGAACAGGCAATGCTGAAGGAAGTTCCAGGCACGTGCCATGGAGCATATGGGTAATACCTGTAATTAGAAGATCTATTAGAAGATAGAAGTAAGAAGCTATTAATTACACACGACAATTAAACGCATTCTGTACAAAGACCGTATCAGTGTACAACCAGCATAGCATTGTGTACATCCGAAAATGCGCTTGTGAGGAAACTCACATTATCCCAGCCTAATTCACTTTTGTGACATTGAAACGGTAGATTTATTGTACCTTTGCATTTTAATAAGGTTTGATTGATAGAATCATGTTGCAAGCTCTCTTAGTGGTTGCTTTTAGACTTAAAGGATGTAATGGATAAAAGGACATTCACATTATTACCTGGTTCATGAATGTTAATTCATCTTTTAAGGTTTGGACACACTGTAAACAGAATAGAAGTCTCTGATTTAAGATGAAAAAGATTCGTTTAAGGTTTTATCTTTTTGAAAGGCACTGACAGCACAGGCTTTCTTTGTACAGATTTGAACAAAATCCACATTTAATCAAGAACCATCGGAAGTTTCAGTAAAATAAAATGAAATGAAAAGTCAATACACAAAACCAAGATTCTTAACATTTCATCAAAGAGATGTTGAAAACCGTTAGCTGTACATTTCTGGACATAAACCCGAGTGTAACATCATCTCTCTCTTCAAGACCAGGGGGAATTCCAGCAAGAGCTTTTTATCTCCTGTTGTGTATGTGTCGCCATCCCCAAGCGTACGTACATCAGACACACCATTCCTCATCATCACAGTATCAACTTGCGGCTACAGGGAACTGGCCACAATGAAAACCAAGGTCCAAACAAGACTTAAACCCAGGGAAATTAGGAACTCCCCTCCCAGAACTCTCATGCTTTCACCCGGCAGGCACGAGCCTGAAGTTGTCCTGAACGTAACTAACGATGCACATGAGCAAGATCGTGGCTCTAATCAGTTTTGCACTAGTTTCTTCTCTCTTTTTTTCAGATGAAAGGTTAAAACAAAGTTTAAAATCTCTAAGGTTCTGTGTCTGTATTGGTCGGGGTTTTTTGTGTAATCTTTTCTAACTCTTTTACCAACAGTATCTTAGCAAGAGAGCAAGAGCCATAGTTTCTGATTCTGCTCGTTCCTGCCCCCAGCCCCCTGCGTTAGACCATGGTGACTTCCAACTGCTTGCACATCCCTCTCCAAAGCTTTCAGCATTGAAAAGTAAACTAATTACTATTACTATTATGCTTCATCCTTCTTCAGTGATTTAGGCCTTTGTTTAACGTTCAGCTTTGGTGCAGACCAGCCCATAGGTTTAGAAACCACTTCTTGATTAGAAATAGGCAATTCTCTTAATGTAAGGATTAAATTCTTCTGAGATTCTGAGTGTTACATTTCAAATGCAGTATTTGTCCACATGCACATAGCACACCACGAAGAACTAGAGTAATCCCGTGGCCAAACTCTTAACAGTTTTAGTGGGTGACTCACACTTGCTGTGCCCGCTCTAGTTGCCTGCCATGGCAATGCCCTGTGTGCGCGTAGTTCCCGGTGCTCCCCCGGGGAGCTGGAAGAGTCCTACAGGTCTGCCTGGTGCAGCCTGAGCCTGAGCACGCTTTTGGTGAGAGACAGTGTCTTTTGTCAGTCTAGAAATAATACAAATAGATAATAATCCCCAAATAAGCAGCTAATTTTTGTATGATGTTGTTTGGCTGCATAATGCAATTATAGAAGCAGCATTTGAGGCACTGACAATTCAAGGCACCGTATGGGCGTGGATGGCCTGGTGCAGGTGGCAGGGGTTTGTGGCAGAGCCGAGAGCCCTCAGCCCCAGCCCTCGCCTCCCGTGGGCTAGGGGGCTGCTGAAACGGGGCCTGGTATGAAAAAGGACCATCCCCAGCATCCAGCCTGCTTTGAATGTGCACCCAGTGCCGAGGCTCGCAATACAATGACTTTCTGGTAGGAGTAAGGGCGATCGCGGGCCATGTCCTGATTGGACAGTGACAATTACCGAGGACAGATGCTTGTAGTGTACGGGACAAAGCCCACAGTCGTCAAATCATTTTACCTGTTTTCCTCTCCCCCCCGTTCATCAAAAGCCGTTAACTTCTCACAGCAGCACACAACAGAGTGCTCTTTGCAGCTTTTGCTAATGTTGTATTTTTGATATTGTATTTCATGGGCAGGTGATTTTTTGAAAGCGGCTAAATTTCCAAATAGGCAATTAAAAACAAAACAAAACATTAGTCCTGAGATAGCAGCTCCAATTCCATAATCTCATCACTTGATTCCTTCTCACGCAGTAAGCGCTGCTGTGAAAGCCTGATAAACTGCTTAATGTTACCAGGCTTTAATTGTATGGGTAGCGATCTTGGATTACTGTCTTCTCTTCGGTGCTGCAATCCAAGCTACGTAGACCTGTGCTGTTTTCTAAATTTCACCTTTGCATTTTCTCTCACTACCGAAGCCCGTAGAGTATTTTCTTCTCTCAGCCTTCAAATTGGATGTTCTCCAGGTGATGGGTTATTGGATTTCCCTTCTGCCCATTCAGTGCGTACTAGCTATGAAAACGAAAACAGAGCTATTGAAGGCAGCGTGGTTAACCACATTGTTTCAAAGGTAATAGAGCAAAATTTCAATATGAAGACAAGAGACATTTAGAAATACTAACTAGCAAATGTTTAGTTACTCAAACGTAACAACTTATTCTACACCTGTAAGGATGTACTGGGTCTGGCTGGGACAAGTCGGTTTTTGTCACGGCAGCCTGCGTGGTGCTGCGGATCTGCGGCCAGGCCGGTGCTGGGAACAGGCCCCGGGTTTGGCTCTGGCTGAGCAGTGCTCGCACAGCATCGAGGCTTTCGCTTTCTCCTCCTCTGCCCCCCCAGCGAGGAGGCTGGGGGGCACAAGGAGCTGGGAGGGGCCAGAGCTGCGACACCTGACCCCCACTGACCCAAGGGATAGCCCATGCCATACAATGTCCTGCTCAGCAATAGAAGTTGCCAGAAAGGGAGGACGTTCAGTTACGCACTCATTTTCCCGAGTAACCGCGAAGCATGATGAACCCTCGCTTTCCCACAGGCTGCTGAACATCTGCCCGCCGATGGGACACATTGAATAAACTCATTTTGCTTCACTTGCACTTGCTTCTGCTTCGCCTCTTAAACTGTCTTTATCTCAACCCATGAGCTGTCCTTGCTTTTCCCCTTCCAATTCTCTCCCCCGTCCTGCCCAGGACAGCGAGTGAGGGGCTGGGTGGGAGCTCAGCTGCCAGTTGGGCTCAGCCCACCACCCACAAGGACAGGAGTGACAGCCACTTCCCCAAGCCCACGCAGAGAACCAACCACGCTTGCTTCTACACACTGTGGATATTCCACATGGTCACAGCTTGTCCCAAACTCCCTATACCTAACCTCGAGCTTACACCCTTAGTAACACCACTGCAAAAGCACGTGCACTGCTGCAGGCACTGCTTCTAAATAACAAGTGTGGTATCTCAGGCTTTGACAGAAGTAAGGAAATGGGGGACAGCGCTGTGTTTTCAAGGACTTCTTTATTATGCAAGTTTGTGTTCATCTAAAACCACCAACATATTAAAGACCAAGATGAAAATTTTCACTCGGAAGCTTGTAAGAAAATGTGTTTTCAACCACCGATACAAAGACCTGGTCTACACTACAAGAGGCATATTTAAAAAACAGTGCTCCATATAAAAAAAATTTCATGTTTCCAAGGATGAAATAAATAATTTAGTGATATAAAACAAAAAAAATTACAGAAATCCAACAGAGATTTGAGACAGGCTGTTGTTTAGAATTTGCAGTAAATATAGAAGTATCCCACCGTAAGACAGGCATTACGAAATCCCTGTCGAAAGCTACATTTTACTGCTGGGCTGTTCTGAAGGACTGCTGCTGTCTAAAGTCTTGGAGGAGCAGTCTCTGAGGACTTCCAAGGAACTCGTGATATCCAGGCTTTCAGAAGAAGCGGGTCTGCACCCTTCCGTGGAACTGATGATGTCCAAAGTTTTGGAAGAACGGGCGCTGTAGCCCTTCGTACTGGCATCTCTTACGACCACCTCCTGCGCGGAGGTGAACGTTAACGGAACAAAGCCCTCGCTGTCTGCTGTGAGAACAATCCAAGATGAACCTGTGAAGACACGTAAATGCCCGTTTATAGGTTTTCCTGTAATTAGGTATGTTTAAGGTATAAAACAAATTTCTTCTAAAATTAAAGTTAAATGCTTCTGTATGTTTACAGTGTTTCTAACAAAAAAAAAAAAAAGGCATAGGGAGATACAAGTTATCTAATCTCAGAAATAAAGGACAGTTAACAACAATGAGAAAGAATTTTCTGACTAATTTTGCCACTAGGAGACAAGACTACAACACATGCATGCTTCAATAAGGAGGAAGAATGAAATTCTGAACAGAATTTATAAGCATCCAGATTTGATTTTAATTAGGTATTCATAAGCTACTTCACAGTGCTTAAGCTGTGCAGATACTGTAAAAAGCAGAAACTTATTACATTAAATGACTAATTAATATCATAAAACCAATTTAGAAACCGCTTCTATTATGTATTTACAATGTAATTAATTCCAATAAATACAAGGAAGAAATACTGTACTGTACTAACCCCATGGCCATTTGCTATTTGACTTAACATCATCATTAGCATTATTTTTACAATTTGAAATCATTCACTGAATCAGAAACACTGACTTCTACCAATTCATATAAACCAGAAAATTTTCATATTTGTATCCATTAAGTTAATGAAGAAATAAAATAGAGCTTGTGGGGGGTGAGGGAGCGCAATGGAACATTTCCAGCTGTTTGTACAGTTATATTACGTAACTTCGTGTCACAAGTAAGGTCACGAGAAGATTGTAGCTTAAAAGCCTGCAAACCTTTAATCTTTTGGCTTAATACCTCATTTGAACCAAACTTTAAAATCAATACAATTTGGGAATTTGAAAATACCGTTCCTACTTTGCCCATTTATCTAATAATATTTATAAAATTAATAAAGAAATCTCCTGTAACACTCTTTGCTTTTAAAATTTATTTAGTAAGGCTGGTTATATGTGTGATGATTACTCATTCCTGGGTAATGAATTCTGTTAAGTTTACATTTTTAAGCTAAAAATGAGAAGTCAAAACTAACTCAGGTAATGGGGGCATTTTTCTTGCCAGAAAGAGAAGTCATTCAAATCTTACAGCTCAAAACTAAATTCCAGCTTGAAAAAATAAGAGGTCAACATCTACAGAACTGCCCACTTCTGTCCTGGGTACATCTACTGGGTGTTTCACTCCTTTCTGGGTTGTGCCACAACATCACTAAAATAGTCACTGTGTTTCACCGAGGTGACTGATCCCGCAACAGGAAACTACTAAACGAAGGTAAGACAGCAGTGAGAACCTTTCCAAGACTGAGTTGTTAGTGACTTACCTGACTGCAGTTTTACTCAGGTATCAGAAGACGAAACATACTCTAATGACTATTTAAAGAAAAATAAAACTTGCACAATGGTACGAGCAGCAGCCTGAAGTCTGGGCTGTTTGCTCGGTAGTCTGCAAGTAGGCAGAGAGCAGGCACAGCAGGCAAGCAGCTGGAATATATTACAGGGAGCATACCCAGCAGTGAGAGATCGTACCCCGAGGGTTTGTTTTCTGTCTTTGCCAAAAGACATTTAGTTGACACGTACACGGGCGCACGGGATGTGCGTGGGATGAATGGGTCACAGAAATAAGAGAGGGAGTCTTCTTCACAGCAAAAAAGTGAACCGAACTGCTAAAATGTATAGAACTACTTTTGTATTTATGAAAAAAAATACAGTATTTCTTAAAGGAGACCAGATGCTGGAACTACAGATTAAAATATAGAAAACTGTATTCCAAAAACACCAGTAAACTCTAACCTCCTCATTACTCAGACTTCTCGATTTAGAAAGGCTGAAAATATAAATAAAATACTGTGCGACAGTAACTTTCCTGTATAACAAATACATAAAAGTTTCCTCTTTTTTTTTATATTGTAAAGATTCTTCTCAGTAGAAACCCAGAGAAGAACGTTCATGTTATATAACAAATGAGCAAACGTTTATCAATAATCTTTCATTATTTATTCCTTGGTTTTTGTTTTGTTTTGTTTTCCCAGGTGGGATTATGCACATTGCTGCTGCTCACTGAAAATGTTGCATGTCTTTAAAGCGTTTGTAAGACTGGACAATTACAACATACCATGTTGCATTTCTACAAGAGAGAGACTGAATATCTGCTGGACTATATTTAAACGCAGTTTACCACCACAAAGAATAACAGCTCGTCTTTCATCTGAATCACTTCTGGAAAGCTGCTTCTGTAAATTCAAGAAAGAATCATTAGACACAGTGATGTATATTTAAACAGACATCAGAAATGGCATTAATCAAAACAGGATCACAGATATGCCTTCAACTACATCATTTACAGGAAGTCAAATGCTGCATTTATTCAGACTGATTTGCAAGATTTATGCGGTAAAGGCTCAGCTCTCAAAGAGATGACCTGTGAGTGACAGCAGCGAGTAACTGTGCTCATTCGGCACGTGCCAGAACGGGAGAGAAAATCATACACTGCTGCTGAAGAAACCATGGGCTTCATCCACAGCGCCATCCTGACTCCCATCCTGCCACCCGTGAGGGACATATCCCTGGGGAGTCTGTAAAGCAGCAGGTCTTCTGGCCTTCTCCCTCCCTGATCCACCACTTAGGAAGAGGCGAGAACTCCCGCCCGTCAATGTCTGGGACAAGGAACGGACTAACAACAGAAGGGCTTGGCCGTCTCACCGCTGACCATCACTGCCTCAAGCCTTAAAATCCAGAAAGCATCTTCAAAGAATATCCCCCACGGGGCAGAGCTAAAGCATTTTTAAAATCCGCAAAACATCATTTGCTACCAAAGCTTCAAACTGTCTTTGCTAGGATAAAATTCACATGACCGTGTCACTTCCCAGGGAAGCCTCAGTAACATCACTGGGTCATGACAAAAACATGATAAATTCTGACTCCTTTTCCCTGCCGTGGATGGACCCATCCAGCCCCAACGAGGGCGTGTGGTAGAGGGGAGGCCAGAGATGCACACGTGCTGTTGGCCCCTTGCACTGAAAAAATATGGCCTCTCCAATATACTGATTATTTGGGACATTTTGGGTTTCCTCAACATTCTGTAAAATACAGCTAACTTGGGCTGTAGAGAAACGACCAGAGCTCAGCAGATGAGGTGAGGATCCCTCTTTGCCTGTTTACCATTTCTGAGTCAAATATACACTGACTAAAGTTAAACCACAGCATTTTCTGCCAGACTTTCCAGTGTCACCCGTAATTCAAAAGTCAAATGCTTTTCCTGCCACGCATCATCAGTGATCACAATATGAAGGTAAAATTACAGCATTATTTTAACTTGCAAAGCACCCCCACACAAGTGTAGCTCATCTAGCTCTTGGAACATCAAGAGCAGCTGATATGTAACTCAGTTTCAAACCATACCTAAAAAGAGAGCTGAATATAAAAACATACCAAGAATTTGTGCTACCTCAAATTGAAGTAGGCTTCTAAACAAACACCTCAGATAAACCAGACAGCAGACTTGCTGAGGGAAACTCTCACTTTTCAGAGTAATGCCCCATATATAATTAAGAGAGCTAGAAAAATTAAGAGTTATTACAATCATTAAATGTTTACAATGGAAAACAGTGAGGAGAGCGAGGGAATATGATCTAGGACCTAAGAGTTCAATGCTACAAAAGTTGAGAATAATTTCTTGCAATAATAAAGCTGAAAAATAAGAGCTTCTTGAAAGGAAAATTGCCATTTAAATGACTTGAATATTGACTAAGGTTTATTAATCTTGACTTCTAGAAGAGACCCACTAGATTTGTGCCACGTTTTGATAATCCAGTAATTTACACTTCCTAGCATGATCTGGAAGTACCCTTTTTCAAAGGAAAGCATCTTTCACGTGAAATTTGATTTTAAATCCATTTTAAGCTATGCTAATGTCATCATACGTTGTGTCTCTAAGGGTCTCTTTCCTCCTGAGATGGTGCTCTCAATACTAATTAGCAATGTTTCTGTTTCAGCGTCAAAGTATTTGTTTGGTTGTTTTTTTTTGTTTCAGTCTCCATTATTTTAGTTGCCCTCACAGGAAGACGGGAGATTGGTATCACTTCCCATACATGAAAATTCTCACTTCATTGAATTTCTAAACAGAACACTTCAGAAGTTGCATAGGAAAAACATTACCTTCCTAGAACTTTGTACAAGTCTTTTAATTCTGCAATGGAACTGTCACGCGCGGGCTCTCTGGAGCCCCACCAGCCTCTGTGGGGAAGGAGAAGGTACGCCCGCCTGGGTCGGGGCCCAGGAGCTCAGCCCAGTGCAAGGTGGGGACAGGGAGCTGCACGGTCCCGAGTTTTACCTCGCTTCAAAACCACCGAAAGCCTGCAGAGTCACGGGACTTGTAACATTAGTCCCACCCACAGGAACAGGGTGGAAACCTAATCCTGTTGTCCATTATGTGATAATGTTTGGGTTTGGTTTTTTTTCCAGAAACGCTCTGGTTTTACCACTGGTACAGACAGCTGTGCAAGATGAACACAACACTAGAGCATCCATCTGAAATGGCAATAATTTTAGATGCATTAGTTTAAGTCGAGTTTAAAAAATTGTATGAAATATTTCCCTCATTCTATTTCCCAGAAGAGAAAAATACAAATACGTAGTTTTAAAAGAACCAATTACAAGAAGAGGGGGGAAGAAGGACAACAAAAACAAGCCAGTCTTACATAAAGCCTAAATAAGTCTAAATAAGTCCCCTATCGGCTTCACCTGCATGCAGCGGGCTCATTCACATGTACCGAATTTGCACGTACTAAACATCCATGGGGTGTCATCCTTCCTTGCATAATCTGACAAGATTTCATGTTTTAAATCCATACAAAAAGCATACATCCATGAACAGATTTTATTGTTAAAGTTTTCAACAGTAAAATTACCTGGCAGGTGATGTTAATAAAAGAGGGCTCCTGAGAAGATGGGTACACCGGAAGATTTCTCTTCCCAGATTTTAGCAGCTCAGTTAATTCACAGAGATGATGCTGTAATTCTATGAAGTTACCAGAGAGTTTTTCTACATTTTTTGAAAAGTAACTCGCCTCCTTTTCACTTAATAGGTTATTCTGGCAAGAATTTGGTATTTTGGAAGCTGCGTCATCCTGCCTTTTTGGAGATGCTGGCTTGTTAGAAAACACCAGCGATGCGGCAGACAGTGCCACAGTCCGATTGACTGGTTCGGCATCAAGAGACTCAACAGCTGGAGGAAAATTCATAGAAATCTTTTTATCTTTGAGGTCACTCATGTGCAACAAGCAGCTTTGTTCATAAACAGGACTCTTAATTTCTTCAATGAGTTTCCTTCTGCTGGTAGGGGACTGAATGGCGGCACGATCTGGTATCAAGAGTCCACGGCTGAGAGGGTGAATATCTGTAGAGAAATCACGAGGCATGTTTGAAAGGTTCAAACTGGAGCTCCCGTTAACTGATGCAGGTGTGGAAGGACCCATTTCAAACATTAGCTCCTTAATCATCAATCGGATCATGTATTTGTCCGATCTTGAAGAGGGAAGAAATGCAGGGTCTGTGAATTTTTGTCTTCCAACCAGTATCAGTAACAACTTATTGGTCAAGAAGCACAAACCCTTTGGTTTCTCATTCTTCTCTAGCTGAATTTGTTGAATGTTGGGTAAATTGGAGGAAGTCAGTGAATAGACTAAAATAACATTACAAGTATTGGAGGCAACTGACACTGTTTGGGTTTTGGGGTCAAAAGCCATTATATCAGGAACCAGAATGCCTGGGATGCTAACTTTTTTGGTAGAGGTAACCTTTCTTTCAAAAGTCACCAAGATGAGATGTGAAGAATCTTGGCCACTTCCCGTTAGGTAGTCCTTGGGCCTCAGGTGAAGAAGAGGACTGGAATCAGCACCCTGCTTGCTAGAAAGTATGTGAGTTAGATCCACGGGAGATGTAACAACAGACAGGGGCTTCTCAGAGTCCAGGGACTTCTTCCCCCCGTCCATGGAATACTCTTCCTCACCGCATAAGCTGGACTGCGATGGGAAGGACTCTGTTTCAACGCTCGCTGGAACTTCAAATGCAACACCAGCATTTAAGCCACAGATCTTGTCCAGAGGAAGCTCAGTGGCAACAGCAACTTGAAAATTCAGGGTAGCTTCCACAGCACAGATGTAGCCTCCCACATCAAAGACTGGGCAAAAGGAACAAGCATTCAGTTTTTTCTGAGCATCATCCCAAATATAAGAATGAAGGGCACTGCCTACTCCCACTACTAAGCGATTGCCTTCCTTCGTCCAGCAAGCGCAGTGGATGAGACCGCTGCCTTTAATATCTGCTTTAATTCTGGAGTTGTTGAGATGAACGGAGTGTAAGACGGAGGCATCCCGTGTAGTCAGCACAGCCAAGATCTCCTTCTTCGGATGCCACACGCAGCCTTGGGGCAGCACTGGAAACGGCTCGCTGATGTCGCATATCTGCGAAACCAAGAGCTTATTTCTTTCTGCAAGATTAAAACAGAGCTGCCAAACGGTGATATGTTTTTTATGTTGAACAGCAAGCAGAGCTGGGGCATCGGGGGGACACGGGCCCCAGTAGAGTCCATGGACGTGTTCAAACTGACCGACAACACTCGAGTCACCAAATTTTGGTTCTCCGTTATGAAGGTGTAAAGAAGTTAGTATCACCTGTTTCCCATCTGTCCAGGCAATACCATGCACAGGGTGAATTGCTTGGTACAAGGCATTAAGGCCAGTTCTCAGCAGCTTTGCCTTTCCTAGTTCCATGATTTCTAATGTGAGACATCTAAACAAATTAGAATGAAAAGAAAAAAAAAATAAATTATTTTACAGGATACAGAACAATACCTATACAATTATTTAGATTATGACCCTGCCAATGCTGGGCTCTTCCTTCCAGTGAAGTCAATATACATGTAATGTTCATTTATGATTAATCCCCAGCCCCAGGTTTTTTTCTTTACGGTGTTTCCACAGTGAAACAATTTGAAGAGAAAGAAACTTTGCTATTTATATAGGTTTAGTCTGCTGCATTTTCATCACAAGACCACTCCTTTCATTCTGATTGACACGTTGCTCCTTCTCTGAATATTTTCGAATGACTTTAGGATTAAAATTTTTCAAAATATTGCCTCTCACTCTCAGCTTCATGGACCATTTGTGAGCAGATAAAGTAATCCGTTACAAGTACACCAAGCATTAATGTATTATCTATAAATCTGATCCTGTATTAAGTGGGTGTGAACGAGGCATTTGCACAGTTATTCCAGAAAGCTCTCTAAAAAAAGCAAATGCAATTTTGAAGAAAGTTAGGATCAATGCAGATTTTTCTGAGGAAATGAATGAGAAAATAATTTAAAAGAACTTAGAGCACAGGAGGAGGACAGACCCATCTACCTCAGGCATAAGCCATACAACGGTAGCATATGGGTAACTCAAAATCTTCAACACCCTCTAAAGCGGTGATTTTCTTTTTTCTTTTCCTAAATGATGTCAGAGTTCATAAAACATCTTTTAGCTCACAACTGTTTGTTGGGTAAAAGGGATAAAAGCAGTAGGCAGCTGACTGTGCCTGCAGAATGGTATTTACATGTACCTGAATATCCATACAAAAATATACGTGCATTTTTAAATGCTTTTTTAAAAATATCTGCGGTAATTCTGGGGACATCTTTATCATTTGGATATTGCTTTAAGAGTACTTATTTTCATAATGTCCTGCAAAGTAGAAACTGCTGGTTTATAGGCAGGAAATAAAACTACGGAACGCCTTCATTCCAGTATTTTTGAAAAACGGGTTACATGAGCCAGCAATGTGCGCTGGCAGCCCAGAAGGCCAACCGTGCCCTGGGCTGCATCAAAAGAAGCGTGGCCAGCAGGTCGAGGGAGGGGATTTTGCCCCTGTACTCTGCTCTGGTGAGACCTCACCTGGAATACTGCGTCCAGCTCTGGAGCCCTCAGCACAAGAAGGACATGGAGCTGTTGGAGCGGGTCCAGAGGAGGCTACAAGAATGATCCGAGGGCTGGAGCAGCTCTGCTGTGAGGACAGGCTGAGAGAGTTGGGGGTGTTCAGCCTGGAGAAGAGAAGGCTGCGGGGAGACCTGATTGCGGCCTGTCAGTGCTTAAAGGGGGCCTATAGGAAAGAGGGGGAGAATCTTTTCAGTAGGGACAGCGGTGACAGGACAAGGGGTGATGGTTTTAAACTGAAACAGGGTAGGTTTAGATTAGATGTAAGGAAGAAATTCTTTACAATGAGGGTGGTGAAGCACTGGAAGGGGTTGCCCAGAGAGGTGGTGGAGGCCCCATCCCTGGAAACATTCAAGCCCAGGTTGGACGGGGCTCTGAGCAACCTGATCTGGGTAATGGTGTCCCTGCTCACTGCAGGGGGTTGGACTAGATGACCGCTAGTGGTCCCTTCCAACCCAAAACATTCTATGATTCTATGATTTGCCTGATGTCTGAAAACTTTTCAGTCCTCTCTGCATAGTGTAACAGCTTCAAGAGCGAGACTGGGAAACTGCCAGCAATCATGACTCTCCATAGTCTGTAACCAGGTGTGCGGGACATCCAGAAGCCACGTGCAAGGAACCAAAACTTCAGAAGGGTTCAGGATTTTACACACGTTTCTACTTTTTGAGCTGTGAGCAATCTCTACTCTGTGCACAGAAACCAATTCAATGGAACTGATGGTTTCCTCACTTAAGATTCTCTATAGGATTTGGCTCAGCTGCAAAGCCATGGCACAGAATGAGCTGCAGGTTTAGTATGAAACATGAAAAACAAAACAAAAAAAAAACCTGCTTGAGAAAGTCAAACTGTCAAACTGCAAGGATTTATCACAATGTGCTGGCACTACTTGGTATTTTAATTAACTGTTTGTGGATGACCTCAAACTTGGCGGAAGGGAATTGTAAGAGCTGATTTCATAGATTAAAACTAGACAGAAAAAGTTATAATGATCAAGATAACTTCCTCAAGATAACTAATAACAAGTGCAAAATAATATACTTAGTAAAGAAAAAAAGAAATACAAAAAAAACCAAAACCAAAAAAAAAACAAGCCAAGGACACCTCTTCAGGAATAACTCCCTGGGTAGCAGTATAGCAAAAAAGGATCTGGCTTACAGGGATCACAAACTGAGTATTTCAGTAATGTGAGAATGTTGCCAAATAAGACAGTGTCATTCTGGAATAATTTGAAGAGGGATGCCATAGGACAGTGAGATAATTACCCCACTTCCTCAGAGTTAACGACATCTCCACCGGAGTACTGGGCCTAGTTCCGAGTTTCACAGTCCATGGAAATGCTTAATAGAGTTGAAGGCCCACAGAAACGGGAGAAGTGGGCTCACTCAGCTGGGAGATGACTGTGAGTGAAAACTTGCAAACACCCACCAGGCTGCTGACACAGGAACACTGACCCACTGTTCTCCAGTTCCACTCTGGGTAGTGCAAGATAATAATCAGCTTAGTTTCAACAAAGGAGATTTAGGTCAGCTATTAGGGAAAAATTCCAACTATAAATGACAGGTAAGCGTTGAAGCAGGTTACCTTGGAGAGGGGGAGAAAGCACTCCATGAATTTCATAATCTGTAAGAGCCAATGAAGTAAATGTCTGTCAGGGGTAAGTTTAAGTACACTGGATCCTGCCTCATGGCAAGAGAACACTCAAGATACTTCCCAAGCAGCTTCCCCAGCCACCTGGCTCTCCCCCGAACTCCAGTGTAACCCACCTCACTCTCGTTAAGCCACCGCCACTTGCAGGAAAATCAAAACATTAGCTGTTCGTTCTTTAGCACGCTGAATCGCACGTAGGCTGCCGGGCAATACTTACTAACGCAAGGGAGACGACAACGTGCCTCGTAAGAGACGCTCCGATACTAAGCCTCCTGGGCCACCTGCATAGCTTCCTGCGATGCCGAGACGTCTTCGCTAGTCCCCGCCGACCTGGAAAGCAGAAGCAGCAAGATGGCCATTGCCCTCACGGCACCTCACGCCCAAACCCCCGTCCCTCGGCCCACCACCGCTCCCAGCCGCG
>KL258570.1:9413-29199 GCA_000699545.1 Podiceps cristatus | reverse complement strand
AAACAGCGCTTTGAAATTGCTGGGCACCCCGGAAGCCTTGGGTCATGCTGCCTCCTGCGCCCACAGTGGCCCAGCCACTGCCACCCCGGAGCGATTTTCCCTCTGCCAGCCCCAGAAGAGCAGACCCATGGCGGCAGGGGGATGGCCACCCAGGGTGCTGAGCCTGCTGCGTGGTGGGCTACCCAGCCCTCCCTTCCCCAGGCTATTCTCATCCTCCTCCATCCATCTGCAAGGGGCTTTCTATTAGTACAGAGCCATTAAAATTCAAGGTCAGATTTGATTCTATATTGATTATTACCAAGCAAATTAAAGACATCTTTCTTCTCTTCTTCTTGTGTTACAGTGCCAAGAGGCATCCCACTGCTGGCTTTTACAGGCTGCTGCTGCCTCAGTGTCTCCTTGGACAGGAGCTGCTCAAGCCACAGAGGCTTCATGTTTCCCATTTAAGAGAGATGCTCCAGGTTTTAAAAAAAGCAAAAGTGATTGTAAGTTCAGAAGATTGTTAAGGCTATTGGTTAAGCAGAGGTCTGAGCTGTAGCTGAAGTCTAGACTTATTGCATATATCCCTATCAGAAAGGATTAGAGCAGCATCAGGAACGTGACAACTCTGTCCTGTACTGTCCCACCTTGAGTACTGTGTTCAGTTTTGGGCCCCTCGCTATAAGAAGGACAGGTAGGTGCTTGAGCGTGTCCAGAGAAGGGCAACGAAGCTGGTGAGGGGCCTGGAGAACAGGTCCTACGAGGAGCGGCTGAGGGAGCTGGGCTTGTTCAGCCTGGAGAAGAGGAGGCTCAGGGGCGACCTTATCGCTCTCTACAGGTACCTTAAAGGAGGCTGTAGGGAGGTGGGGGTTGGCCTGTTTTCCCATGTGCCTGGTGACAGGACGAGGGGGAATGGGCTTAAGTTGCGCCAGGGGAGTTTTAGGTTAGATGTTAGGAAGAACTTCTTTACTGAAAGGGTTGTTAGACATTGGAACAGGCTGCCCAGGGAGGTGGTGGAGTCACCATCCCTGGAGGTCTTTAAAAGACGTTTAGATGTAGAGCTTAGGGATATGGTTTAGTGGGGACTGTTAGTGTTAGGTTAGAGGTTGGACTCGATGATCTTGAGGTCTCTTCCAACCTAGAAATCCTGTGATCCTGTGATCCTGTGATCCTGTACAGAGGGTTTGGCTCTTCCCAAGCCCAGCGTGGACACCTTGAGACCGAGCTTTTACCTTCCCCCCTCCTAATTCATCCTAAAATGCAGGGATAAAACCTCCCTTCCTTTCCCATGGTTCAGCACCAGCAGATCTCAACCCCCGGCGCATGCAGATCCGAGCTCTGGGCACCATTATTTGCAGGACTGGAGCACTTCAAAGCCCAACCTGCAACTGGGATCTGCTACACCAGGCTGTGTGGACGTGTGGCAAGAGGCTGACTCAAGCCCAAGCCACTGCCCTACCTTGTGGGTGTTCAGGCGATGGGCCTCAGCTCGGCCCCCGGCTCTGGGAGCTCTACCAGCCCGTGTTCTCCCTGCCTGCCCTCGCCGCCTGTCACTGCCTTTGAAGCTCCCCTTCTCCCTTAGTTGAGCTCCAGATGACTGATGCTGGTTTTGACCTTACAGGGAGCAGCTGGAGGGGCCTCCTGATGCCAATGTGAGATCAGAAGATAAAGTCTCTGACAAGCCCCTTTCTAAAGCATCAGGACAGCATCTTCCAAATTATGTCTGTTTATACTTTGCCAGTGACTCATATGTTGATGTTCTGTCCTGTAGGTTACTCTAAAAACAAGAATAATTACACTGCTAATTATCACTTGAATTATTCATTTTGTCCCCCTCTTCCTTTCTCCTAGAAGAGGAAGACGCATTGTCAGTTGTGGCTGTTTTGTACGGCGTGATTAGATGCGCTCTGTGCAGTGACAGGAGAGATCTCATCAAAATCTGCTTCCAAAAATGGAACCAGGACGAGGATTTTCACAGGTTTCAACAAGTTAAAAACCTCTCCCTTTCAGAGAAATAAATATGCATCTACATATGCACATGGATACACACATATGTACACACACACCTTAAGCACGAAAGCACATTCAGCCCCACCATCAAAATAAAACCTTCTCCTCAGCTGAAGGAAAAAGCAGTCTTTAATGAGATTGTGAGCATGTGGCACATGTGTTTGTGTGTGTTTTCCTAATTATCTCTTTTCAAATAAGATTAAACATCCTTCGAAGCTGGACATCTTTCCAATAGGTGAATGAACTCCAGGGCTGATCGTAACATGAAAAATTCTCCCTGTCACAGGCAGACAAACAAATTGTGTTGGGTTTTTTTTCCTTAGGAAAAACATTGCAGTGAAATTACCGTTCGCTTGTTGTTGCTAGAAACGCAGTTGAAGGAAGCCCAGCTTTCTTCTCACTCAATCTGGGGCAAATCAGGACAAAGTCCAAAGGTGCTTGTGACGTGAAGGAGGCGTGAAGCTGGTTTGAAAGGCAGCTTTGGCATCTGATCCTTGTTCCCAGCTTGGAAGATCTTGAGGTCAGGGCCCTGCTTTGTGGATACCACAGCATGGGCTTCCAGTGGGACAGTCTGGATAGCCTCTGAGTGAAGAGGTTCCTGAAAGATGCTCACCTGCAGGACACGTACTGGGGAGAAATCCCGTATCACTCCTCCCTTCTCCAAGCAACTTGGTCACTGGAGGAGGGACAGTGGGTAAAGCAGCCCTGAGCCCTCTGTAGTCCTCCTTGCTCCGCGAGCTCTTTCAGCAAAGCAGTCCTTGTCCGAAGGCTGTAGGTCCAACACCCCCGCCAACCCAAATGTTCCTTTGCTACCACCACCGAGCAGGGCTGGGGCTACTCCTGTTAGCTTGGCTCCTCCATCACCACCTCTGCCCCGTGTGTGCAGAAATATCCCCTCCTTCTTCCTCTTGCTCCAGCGAAGACAGTGCTCCCGTGAACGACGACATGTTTGTGCAGGGGAGGGATGTGCATCAGCAGCCACAGCAAAGACCCCCATTCGCTTCATGCTTCCTCTCTGAGCATCACCCGAGGATATCCATTAACTTGAACAAGTTTGTTCCTTTATCAAGGATTCCTTAAGAAGATCTGGGCTGCCTGGAAAGCTGCGCGTGTGCTGTGCTTCAGACAATATGCCTGCACTTCACAGCTTTATTTGTTTAACAGGTCTGATAACAGCTCTGCCTATTGCACCAAGAGCTGCCCTGTTCAGGCAACAGGTTCGTTCCTTTATCACACATCAATCTAAACTGATTCCACCCTGGAGACTCTAGAAAGAAGGTGCACAGTCAGGTTATTCTTCTAACGGCTTTATGTTGATATCATGTCGTTGTTTCACTGTATTTAAATCACCAGGAAAAAAAAAAAAGGACACCTTCTCTCTCTATATACCATTATCCTCTGCTGAGACAAAGTCTAAGGAATGTGTCAGGGAAAGGATTTATCAAAGCTAACAGTCCAATAGTTTTATTTCCTTCTTGTCAGACACAGGGCTCTTATTCAGCTCTTTTATAGGAACCCTGGATTTGCCAGTCTGGATCAAACCCAGTCTCTGTCTCCAACAGCAGCCAGTTTTGTCGCCTTCCGTGGCAGCACGCAAATCCCCTGCAGCAGGAGCGCTGGTGGCACCTCAGCCAGGCAGCGGGCATCCTTCCCACCCTCTGGGAAGATGTAGGTGATGTGCTGGAGCAATGAGGTTTATGTCCTTTCCATAGATTTTAATGCCCATCGATTCCGTGTCTTTGCCTTGTGCTATTGTTTACTCTAGAGAAAAGCAAATAAAACCCTGCAAGGCGCGCTAAAAGGCCACTATTCTGATTCAGAAGCAGTTCACTGGTGTAAATGATGTTGCAAGATAGCCAACAGGCTCATAAGGGGGTGGGTTTGATCTTTCCCATTATGACCACCGAATATTTTAACTATCTACATGTATGGCCAAACATTATTTTAGTTATCTTTGCCCTCGGCCCAAACAGGATTTTGAGGCCAGGTGTCCCACGGGTTAACAGGGAAGCGCTATGAAACTTTCTTGCCCCAGGACCCACTTTAAAGGGGCTGCTCTTCAAAACTATGAAATATCTCCTTGGACAAGCAGGGCAATTGGTGCTGCTAACCTTTTAAGAGCCCTCTTCCACTTCCCTCCCCCCCAGCAGCACCTTTGAGCAGGATGCCAGGGAGACATTCCCGGGGGATGCAGAGGAGCAGGAACCCTCCGCCTTCAGCTTTCCTGCACTGACATAACATCCCCACTGACTGCCCAAACTAACGCCAGGGAGCTTGAACCACCAACACACAATGCTGGAAGCAGGGAGAGGAGCAGCTAACTGGGACCCGCTCAAAATGAAACAGCTGCAAAGGAGACGAGGAGGGAAAAGAAGGAAGGAGAGCGCTGAACAGATGGCTGGGGGAAGAGATGGTGAAAGAGGAGGGAAGCAGACAGATGGAGGACAGAGAGGAGTGGGGTGAGTGACATAAGCAATTCTCTACACTTGTTCATGTTTAATCAAGAATTTGCTGCTGCCGTTATTTGCATTTTAGCATTATTTGCTTTACAGCAGCATCTAACCGGACCCTGCCAGAGGCCAGAGCCCTGGGAGCTGTGCCGACACTCGGGGTGCCAGTCCTGCCTCCAAGGGCTATAGCCCGAGCAGCCAGGCTGCCTTTCACAGCTGGAACCAGGGCAAGGAAGAGATGCCCGGGCACCCACCTGACACCAAGCACAAAACCGAAGCACCTGGCCCCGTGCAACACCTCAGGGAGGAGGCGGGACAGCACCAGAGAGCCCACACCACCACCCACAAGCAGAGCTGCCTCAGAGGGCAAGATGTGAAGGATTTCAGGTAGGTAAGATGTGAAGGATTTCAGGTAGGTAAGATGTGAAGGATTTCAGGTAGGTAAGATGTGAAGGATTTCAGGTAGGTAAGATGTGAAGGATTTCAGGTAGGTAAGATGTGAAGGATTTCAGGTAGGTAAGATGTGAAGGATTTCAGGTAGGTAAGATGTGAAGGATTTCAGGTAGGTAAGATGTGAAGGATTTCAGGTAGGTAAGATGTGAAGGATTTCAGGTAGGTAAGCTGTGAAGGCTTAGTCGCAGTTCTCTGATTTTGCCAGCTGAAAGGGGCAAAGGCTCTTAGAGCCTCTTTTTCCGTGCCTCAGCTCCTGTGCTCCTCTGCCAGGCACAAAGATGAGGCTGCTGGGGACTTGGCTGGGCCTCAGGGCCCTTATGTGAGGGCCGTGTTCCCTGAGCAGCATCAGGGCTAGTGGGGAGTCGCCCTCCTGCAGAGCCAGTGTCTCTCCCTGTGGCCAGAGAACGGCTTGGCCTTGTCATGAGGAGGAAGCAGAGGAGAGGGGCCCTCGGTGATACCATCCCTGCTGTGGCCAGCACAGGCTGTGCTGTGATGGAGCAGCAGTGGGCTGTTTGGGGGGCTGGTCACCTCCTTCCAGCCCCTCTGAGCGTTGCATGTGCTGCTGAGAGCCTCGCTGTGCAGCTTCACACTCAGGGCAGTAGTGAAGGACTTCGTGGAGGAAGCAGGAGGTAAACTGAGGCACAGTGTGGTTACTGCAGGGTGCCTCTGGTAACACAAAGGAGTTGTAAGCCAGTCTGAGAAGGGACCCCAGGCATGAGGATGACAAGCTCATGCTGAGCAAGTAATGCACTTGGAGCTTGAGAGAGCAGCACTCCCAGCAGAAAATGTCTTTTTTTTTTTTTCTGCCCAGCAAAGTCTCCTTATTTTCAGACAGAAATTCCAGCTTTTTCAGAGTCCCACATAAAGCATAATGTCTTGCTGCTTTGACATATATCTAGCTGATGATGTCTTAGGCTGTTCTAGGAGGAATAGTAAGAATAATCATTATTATTTGTCAGATCTAATCCGGCCTTATATCCTGTGGGATCTTGAAGCTTGTTAGCAGAGAACATGGCTAATTCTGCTCATTTCTGCCACCTGTGTCCTGCTTCTAAAGGCAGAGTTTAAAAAATGCTGTATAAGCCAATAGGTCTATGCTGGGTAAAAACAGCAAAATAGCCTTAGTGCCTGTAATGTCTTTCATTGCAAATGGGAAACTGAGGCATGAAGTGGATGATTTGCCTTTAAGGAAATTAGGGGTAAAATGCAAGAGTTACCAGTCTAGTTTTGCATCTTACTGGAAATGAATGTTGCCTAGTACTTTATCAAAAGGAAAAAAAGAAAATAGGAGGGAGAAGGTGGTCTAAGGAAATAAGGAGGGAGGATGGACTTTCCAAAATGAAGTTCAGGCACAATGGTTTTTGCATAACAGTAAGTCGAAACTGCCCTCTCCTCTTTTTTTAAGTATGTTTTAAAGCAATGCTTTAATTTCTGAGTGACTGAAAGACAAAAGCATCTGAAAACCTCTCCAGTTTTCTTTTGCTCTGATTTTTTTTAATTGTAATTATGAAACTGTCCCATTATCATATTGTGATGCAGAGCCTTTCAAGTAATGAGAAATTCAAGTGAAGTCTTGATTACCTCCCCTGAGAACAAAATGTGATGGGGAGGACAGAGGAAGGGGGGGGAGATACAGACAAGTTTTATAATAATAAAATAAAGAAAAAATTAATCATGGATCCATTAGTGTTAATACAAATGCTTTATGACTCACCTCAATCATTGTACATTATTTAATAACAGAAAGTCATTATTTCCTGAGAGAATTAGGATAAAGTCGGTTGGGGGGTGGGGGGGTAGTTTTTGTTTTTTTAAAGTAACATGGTAACTAAAAATGGGATTTTAGCTGTAGTTAGAGCAAGATGCGGGGTGGGGGGGGAATGTTTTAACCTGTCCCAGCTATTACCCTTCTTGAGCTTAGTGTCCTCCAGGTGCCTGGGGAAGACACCAGTTGATGGGCTGTCAAGGTGATTGCCTACTTCAGGTGATCTGAGAAAGGCTAGAGATGGTACCCAGGGGAGCGGGAGAACATCTGAAAAGGTTTCTTGAGTAGGTCTTGCAGCAGCTCAGCCCATCAGTTGGTTTTGGTGGTCCCTTGGGGTGCTGCCTTGGCTTTGCAGATGTAGGAGGAGGTTCAGCTGGTGGTATGTGTGCTGTTATATTTGCTAGATGGTTGGTCTGAACTGGGGGCAGGGGGGGCGTAGACTGGCTCTGTGATCCAGACACCCAGGCACCTCTGCTAGACGTGGGCTTTTCCTCTGAAGTCGCTTAGTCTCTTTCTAAGCTGACCTCACATCTGCCTCCTGTACTTCAGCCTTTCTTGCTTTCTGTCGTCTTGTTTCCAGCGATGGTGCTACACTTATTAATGCTGTTCCCTCAGAAGTGGCTTTTAAAGCTGTTGCAGTCTGCCTCCAGGCCGGTGTTCTAAAGGGATTGTCTTTTTATGGGGAGGACATCTCCAGAATGAAGCAAGACTCCTTGTCCCTGGCCAGGTGAATAGTTCCCAGCTGTACCACAAAAGGGTACAGAGAGCCCTTCATCTGAGGCTGGCCAGGGGATCCTCCACTAACTTCAGTGGCCCCCTGTATCTTCGCTCTGGGAAAGCAGATATACGGAAAGACGAAGCAGCCATAAGCAGGATGGTACCTGCAGCTGGGCTGCTTTCCCTCAGCCTCTGCCCAGTCTATGCGCTGTGCCATAATGGGGGGCTGTGTTCCAGCCTCTGCCCAGTCTATGCGCTGTGCCATAACGGGGGGCTGTGTTCTCTTGCAGCTGTGACTGTAGCTGAGCCCTGTGTGCTCGTGGGTTCTGCTGTGGGAGGCAAGTGAGTCAGCTCCTGGAAGTGGCCTCCTCTACACAAAGGCAGTGTGAGTTATAAAGGGACCGGAGGCATCTCCCAGCGTGCGAAGCGGAGCAGCACAAGGGTGCTCTCTACTGATTCAGCTTTTCAGGCTGGGGGAGCTCATCTGCTCTTGAACTGCAGAGGCTAATGGGAATTGTGCTTGCGCATGCTAGAAGGCAGGTTTTAAACCAGAAGGTTACATGCTACCTGCACACACAACTCAGTGAATTGCAAGGTAAAAGGATTACATGCAGCTTAATCTGGAACTCCGGCTCTGTAAGCAATTAAACTCCAGTGATTCCACAGCGATGAAGGTTCAGGCTGAAAGCGTTGTGTTCCTCGCGTTGCCATTTTACCTTTTGTCAATGAAAAGGAGCATGAATGTCACCTGTGGCTGAAACCAGCCTCAGTGGGAATTTGCTGTGTGGGAAGATGACAAAGTTATTTTTTGACAAAACTACTGCTGAAGGGAACCTGTTGGGGGTCTTTGGGAGAAGGGCTGCTCCAGGGTGCTGGGATGAACCCCTCCTTAGCTGCTGTTGGTCCTGCAGCTCAGGGAGGGGACTCATGGGAGAAGGGCTGCTCCAGGGTGCTGGGATGACCCCCTCCTTAGCTGCTGTCGGTCCTGCAGCTCAGGGAGGGGACTCAGTTGACTGTCACTTGTGGTTTGGGTGCTCAGGAACCAGATGGATCCACAGCTGCTTCCAGCTAATCCACCACTCCACACAACAGTGCCTCAGTTTTCCCATCTGTAAAATGGGGATAATCAGTTTGATACAGGTGTACTCTTATGTAAAATGCCATGGAAAGCACTGCTTCTTGAGAACCTGTCCTTCCATTTGAAAAGAAGGTTACACTAAATACATTTTCTACCAAAACCTGTTAAAACAGGATTTCTGTCTCAAACTTGCGGACTCCTTTGTGAGTGTTGTCTGAAAAACAGCTTGAAATGACCTTGTGTTGAAACTGAAGCTGTTTATATGATGAGCATCTTCTTGCCCTTGCAGGTACTGCTGTCTTGGGGTCCTGGGTGCTTTACGTGCTCGGGCCAAGAACCAGTGTCTGCCTTGAAATGCTTACAGGGAGTAGAAAAAAGGAGGAATTACTCCTCTCACCTTATCACGAGGAGCTGAAGGACAGAAGCGAGGGTAATTTCCTAAGGAGCTCAGCTTCTGTAGCAGGGCCAGGGAAGGCACTGACTTCTGTGTGACTCAGTCTAGTATTTTGAAGAAAAAAAAAAAAAACAAAACAAAACCCTTTCTATCTAGGGAGAGACCAACTGCTTAGTCCAGCTGTGGGAAACATGGCATGTAACCATTTCAGGGAGGGCTGGGGAAGCTGGGAAAAGCTACTGTCAGAGGGAGGGCATCCTGAGGACAAGGGCATCCTGAGGCTGCCTTGCTGGTGTCTGTTTACCTGAGCACTGTAATTGCTCCAGCTATTTACTACAGGAGGAGCTGAGAAAGTGACAGAGGCAAACAGGACACCCAATTCTCTGCGGAAAGTTAACTTTTCCAATTGCAGTTGAAAGCTTGGTTCTTTTGACCTAATTTCCCACTCCAAGGGTTAACTGCTCTCCGTGGTATGGCAGGCCCTCCAGTGAGTGCAGCCAGACAATGCCATTTAAGTGAATGTTCCTAGCCTACAGAAGTCCTGGAGATAGCTCCATCTTGCTCACAGTAGGTGTTACATTAGCTGCTCAAACCATATTCCAGTAAATTAGAGCTGGGCTGATTTAGACAATCACTGGGTCATTCTTTCCTCCAATTCCCAGTCTCACACAGAGATAACAGCAGCTGGGGGAAAGCAGGGAGGTGGACGAAGAGCAGTTTGCTTGCTTATTAGGGGTTAGATGCAGTCTTGAGTCTGTGATTTGCAGAACAGACCGATACCAGCAACAAAAGCCTCAAAGTTAAATGATGCAGTATTTGTTTCAGGTCTAATAAAGACACTTAAACAAACGCCAGGCACTTTCTTCCTCAGAGACAAGTCAGCGCATTAAAATGCCTGTATAAACCAGAATGAAACCAATGGGGAGCGGGAATTCAGGGCTGCAAGCTGGTCAGTCCACAGCTGGTCTGTGGTTCACATGGGAAAGTGTGGCCAGAACCCTGGGCTATGTGTTAGACTACTGCCAGAGGAACCTGATTTTCGTTTGGCCTGTGAATACAACAATAACATGCTGTTATTGGAGTGAGTGATCTGACCTGCTTGTGTTGGCTAGCGAGTAAGCAAGAGCACAATCTGAACTCCCTTTACGTGATTTGGTTTTTCCTTCAGTCAGAAATGTGTACTGTGTTTTTTAGGAACTGGGTAAACTGATACCAGAGAAATATTGTACCAAGGAGTTCAGAGGCCTTTTTTTTTTTTTTTTTTTTTGGCCCAGTTTAAGCCTCTGGTCCACCAAAATATTAAGCAAGTGCTTAAATAGAAGAATCTGCCTTAGGGTCTGTGACTGAACAGCTTGCTTGAAGCTGAGCTGCCACAGCGCCATGCAGAATATGGAGAGGGGCTGATGCTGCTCCCCAAGGCAGCCAAGCCCTGACCTCTTTTTCTCACATTGTAATGTCCCTGGCAGTGTAAAAATGCAGCACGAATGCTCTGAAAAGCAATGACTGCAGGTGTGCAACAGCTTCAAGGGATTAAGAAGTGGGAGGAAGCAGCAGAAGACAGGAGCCAAGGTGATGTGTAAGTGCCTGTAATTTAAAGGGAAAAAGGCTGTTTGTTTAGCTCTGGAGGATTGGTTGCTGCTTACCTTGATGTTTTCAGCTCTGGTGTGAAATACTGTATTTCTGAAGGTGTGTCCAAGGCAGGGAGCTGCTCTAGGCTTCAGCATACAAATAGAAAGGGCACCATGGAGAGAGAATTATTTATCTATCTATTCCCATTGCTCTCTTTAAAGCTCACTGTAATGATGTTGCTATGACCCAGGCCTCTATAATATGTGCCTCAGGTAACGCAGATTGATATATAAATACCTGAGTTTATTACACTTGAAAGACCTTTTGAAAACTCAGAGGGAGAGAGAAATTGTGGGAGCTAATCTACCATCCCTGAGGGAGAAAATTAGCCCACGGGTCGTGCTAAATGATAGAGCAGCATTTGGATGCGGAAGGAAAAGATCATCACTTAGGAAGTGGCTCAGCTCTGTCCTGAGGAGAGGACTGAGGCTAAGGGGGATTCAGCTCTGAAGCCCCAGTTCTCAGCATGCCACCCTCTCAGGATGGCCCAGGATCTCCGTAAATCCTGGTTGTGTTTTGTAGTCCCGGGCTGGCCTGCAGCCTGCAGTCCTCTCTGCTCTGATGTCAAGTGCTGTGTGAGATCAGACTAATGGAACACAAGCCTTTGGGACCAGGTAAGCAATGAGCAACAGGGATTGCGTATCAGCAGGCGCAGAATCAGATTAAGGTTTTACTGGGAATACCATAGAAACCCCTCGCCTGCCTATGCCCTGGGCATTTTCAGGTGTTCAAGGTGGAGACTGAAGGTTTCTCCCTGTTGCCCTATGCTGTTCTACAGAAAACGTTTGATGCAATGAGCGTGACAGTTCTCCTTAGTTGCCTCCTCCACCTGGTTCTGATGGTGACCTCAGCCAGTCCGATAGATTTTTCTCACATGCTAAATCATGTTGTAGCCATGATTATAAAAGTTTTTGCTACTATCTAGTTCTGAAGTTCATGACTCAAAGGAGTCATTTTTTGAGTGATGATTAAAACTAACAAATGCAGTCACGTGGTTTGCTTTTGGGCACTAACCCTTATCCCAGGGACTGGTCAGAATATCAGGCCTCCTCCTCTGTTACATTCCAACTTGCATGGCCGCTCATGTGCGTGTAAACCCCTCCTGTTTTGACGGTAGCATTTCATACTCTGGTTGTTTTAGCATAGCAGAGACCTGATGTCCGGGGCATGGAGAATAAACAGCCGTTGCTTTCCATGCTCCTGTGAAATCAGGACCTCGGACCTGTGCATCACTGCAGCTACAGCAGTTATCCAGTGGAAGATCTCACTCCTGGGGCTTTGCAGAGACAGGGACCTCCAAGCGTGGATGGACCTACAGTGGCAACATTTCTCTCCATGCTGATAGCGGAGCCCTGCTAGCCCTGGTGAAGTGCTCTGCTAATGGAAGCAGAGACTTCCCGGGGTTGGCATAGTCACAAGGGGATCCTCGGTGGCACAGCACCGTCGATTAGGGACCAGACCTTTTAGCAGAAGTTGGAAGCACAGATGCAGCCAGAATTGCATTAACTGAGAAAAAAAGTGCTTCTTAACATACTTCATAATTACTATGAAACTCATTGCTACAGGAAGCCATTGAGGCCAAGCACTTAACAAGAGTCACCAAAGGGGTGGACAGTGCTACAGATGGCAAAAATATGTAAAAATGTTAGCTAATGATGATAAATTTTACTGCAGGTTTATTAAACCACGCATTTAAAGCCAGTCTCTTCCTGGTAGAGTGCAGGATGGTTCTTAATGCGTGGAGGAGAATGAGCAGAGAGACGTTGAATCTGATGCAGTTTGGCAGCCCCTCTAAGGGGCGGTGTGTTTGACAAGGACCTGATCCTCATGCCTTGAGCTGGCTCTGTCATGGCTCTGTCACTGTGCCTCTCCTCGCTGTAGCAAAGAAATCTGCATAGTTTGTGAACAATAAAACTGGGAGCACAAAGGTGAAACCAGTTTTCTTCCCTCTAAAGAGGAATACATTTCCCAGATCATTACACTTTTGGTTCATGCGCTGAGGGTCTCTCTCCCTGGGAAGTTTTTACAGTAGATTGAATCTGATCATTGAAAAACTCATCTGGAAAACAGGTTAGATGCAAGTATAAAATGCCTCCCTCCCTGCTTCCCCCTTCTTTCCTCTCTGTACACCCAGACAGAAAAAGCTGATGGTAGATTTAGCAGGTTTTAATTATCATTTATTGCCTGGGTGAAGTCTCAGGCCTCTCTTTCTGGATTAATCTCCAGAGTATGGATCTTAACTTCTCATTGTCTGCTTGAAGTGTGGGGGTGGTCAAGGCACATATTTTCCAACAACAATGGGGGTTTTTTTGCCTCGTGCCTCTTGAGCTTCCAGGTCAGTGTTAGAGGGATGATGAGCCTCCTTTTAATAGCTGGATTTGTCTTTGTTCCTGCTTTGGTTATGGATTGATAATCTGGATTTATGTGTTCCTTCCTCTGTGTTTATCTTTCAAGAGTGTAAAATATCTGTAGAGATTGGAGGGTTTCCATGTGAGGACACAACAGTACATAATGTTAGTGTACCAGGAGTGTTACTGGTGGGAGGAAAGAGGAGCCATGTACTCTGAGCCCTCAGATAGCTTTCAGTCCAGTGTTTGCAATTGCAGTAACTACTTTCTGCTGTGCAGACGCTTCCAGCCATAGCAGGGGCTCCATTTCCCCACTGCCTTTTTGTCCCCGGGCTGCTGAAAAGTTTGGCAGCCCTGTTTAATGGCACAGCGGGCAGCTAATGCCAGGACCTGTGCTGGCATGTTGCATTGCCCCCAGAGCCCCCCGCTTTTCGGGGCGAGAGGGCAGCTCACTGCCCTTTCTGTGCAGGCAGCAAGTCACAATGGTGGCAGCTCTGCTGTGTGTCCGGCTTCCCATTAGGAAATGAGATCAGTCTTATTTCACCTCTTGCATATTACCAAGCTGGGCTGGATGTGGATGTGACCTGGAAGAAGGCTCTTCTGTCCTTTACCTGCCCTCACTAGCGGGCAGTCTTCAACAACAGCATTTCATATTAATATACTCAGTAGCAGATGCACCCATACGATGATAGCCTTTTAGATAAAGACTATAATTCATACTTAAAATAGAAGTAATAACCGAGGAGTTAATGGAATCCAAGAGATTCCTGTGCATCTTTAACTGATCCTGTCCATTACAGGAGCTTGATCTGGTTGCAGATGCGTAATGCAAAGACAGTGGACTTAATGCTGTTAGTGTATACCGGTCAAATCATGATGATTAAATTTGCACTTGGAGATCCAAATCAGGAGCCCAGGGAGCTAGGAGATAGCAGATACCTAAAGAGGAGATGACAGTGGCTGGCTGAGATCCTGACATGGCCTTGCCAGTGTAGTATAGGTGCCAGCAGCAGTACGGACATTAGCGCATGTGCTGTGAAGGCAGGGGAGTCCTGGCAGGAGGAAACTTCTTGCCTGGGTTGAACATGCTGATCTGTATTCCTAGCAGCCAAAGTCAATCGTGCATCTCCATAGGGGTCTGCATGGAATTGTGTATGGGCATGTAGGAGACTGTTGCTGCCCAAAGGATGCAGTGGGGCAAAGACGAGGCTTCAGTGGCCAAGCACCAGGGAGGAAATTAAGTCGGTCCTCGCAGGAAGCTATTGAAAGCTGCTTGCTTTCCACAGCCTGCACTGAATTGTAGAATCTCTGGGTTGAAAAGGACCTTTAAGATCGAGTCCAGCCATGCCTAACCACTACTAAACCATGTCCCTAAGCACATCACCTACCCATCTTTTAAATACCTCCAGGGATGGGGGCTCAACCACCTCCCTGGGCAGCCTGTTCCTGTGCCTGACAGCCCTTTCAGTAATGTTTCCTAATATTCAATCTAAACCTCCCTTGGTGTAACTTGAGGCTATTTCCTCTTGTCCTCTCACTTGTTACTTGCAAGAAGAGACCCACACCCACCTCTCTACAGCCTCCTTTCAGGCAGGTGGTAGGTAGGTTGTAGGTTACAAATGCTCTGTAAGAGTGCTGGAGGATGGTTAATGTGAGAGCTGCCCTGCCAGTGCCTGCTTTTATTCCCTGCACTGCAAACACTTGTTCTGGTTATAAATGGATCCATGAAGAATTTATTTCTTTTCCTGTTTCTGGGTTCTGTATTCCCCTGCTTAAGTTTTTAGAGCACAGAGGGATATCACTCTTGCTTTGTGTTTTGCTGTCCATCTCCTTCCTGTGCTCTTTTTCTTTCCCTCCTACAGCAGAGCCATTTAGACATCCATAAAACTCCAATAAAATTTTCTCTCCCACATACTTTTGCGAGAGCAGAAAAATGTCTGCTTCACTTCACAGACATTTTGATGTGGGGGGAACGGACTTTATATTAAAAAAGCGAACAGTGAGTAAAATAACAAGCACAGAGGAAAAGGGCAGCTTTCCCAGAGCCGGTGTGCTCCCACCAGCTCACCTTCAGAGCCATGATGCCATGTAAATCCCCCCCTTTGCAGAAAGAGCCAAGGAGAGCCGAAAACAGCACCAGTCATTTTGGCTGGTGTCCTGCATGGAGAAATTGCTTTAGTATTAACACAGCTTGGCTGTGGGCCAGATGCCTGTGCATGGAAACATATTTAAACCATTGAATAAGCAGGGTATAAACAAGAATTTTCAAAGTTTGGTGTTTTTTGCAACTCCAGGCAATTCGAATTAGAGTCTACAGTTATTAAGTTCCCATCTGGTGGCTTCTTTATGAAGGAATGATATTTGCATGTTTCCAGCAGAGAAAAGCTGTTTTTAGCTCAGATAAAATGGAACATTTTGCAACGGTATGGGAAATAACAGATGATGCTGATTTTAGCAACTGGGGTTGTAGGTTTCACCAGCTGCCCTTAAAAAAAAAAATAATCTTTAAGTAAGGGGAGCCAGTGTTTTTCCTGGTACTCTTACACCCATTGACTTGGAAGGCTTTGGTCAGAGGAAATGATGGCATCTCACAGAGAAAGGAAACAGCCTGTTGGATCATCTTCTGGATATGTTGGCCCTTGGTGCATTTTGGGTTTTTTTTTTTTCCCCCTTTTAATTTCAGCAAGGTGCAGGGCTGGTGTAGCCATAGGCTACCGAAATGCAGAAGGGCCTGATTATTTTCTTTCTTGTTAAAGAGTGGTTAGCAGGGAGGATTCACAGCCGCTGCACTGCATTGCTGCTGTGAGGATTGTTAATATTCCAAAACACACAAGGCAGGAGCCGCATGGATTAACCTAAGAGGAAGCCAGTGCCTGGCTTGTTTTGAAATATCCTCTTCCACCACTGCAAACTGAATGTGGTTCTGGAACCAGACACAGCTTTCTAAACCAGGCTGTTCAGGGAGGCACTGCCAGCTTAGAGCCTTGAAAACCGTAAATACAGCTTGGGCAACAACTGAACCACACCACTGCGCAGACACAAGTGCTTTCCCACCCAAACAGCTGCTCGGCTGTCGCAGCCAAGAGCAAGGGGGAAAGTAACGCCCCAGCAGAGCTGCAGATTGGGGACTGTAGCAGGAGGCTGTACCCAGCCTCAAAACAGTGCCAACATCCTCCTCCTCACCCTGAACTAAGCTTAGCAAACGCGGTGTAATTAAGGGGGGGAGGCATGGTATTTTGCACACAGACAGCGAAGAGTGTTAGCTTCAGCAATGGACACAGCTATCTGAACGTGTTTGCACACCCCATTTGAAGTCTAGCAGCCTAGGTATAACAGCTTCAGTATTGTTCTATACTGCATAACTCCGTAAGGGTGGCGGGTTTTTTATAGTAACTTGAGCTATTTAGAGCCTTCTGATAGCAGAGTGTTTTAGAAGAAGGCAAGTCTGTGATTCCCAGAGATTGCTGGCCTGCCTCCAGGTCTTACAAGATCATTGAGGTGTCGCTAGGTTTGAATAGAGATGCTGTAGTGGGATTTGGGGGAAGATTTGTCTTTGCCATGCTCCTGCTCTCTTCTTTTGGGGAAAGCAAAGGCACAGCTCATGGTGTGTCTGAGACTTTTGCCAGTGGTGGGAGTGTCCAAGAGAGCCCATGTTTGGGAATTCCCTCAGCTCATTTCTCTTGCTCCTGTCCTAAAAACAAGGTCAAATCCTTCCACATCACTGAGAAGCCTTGGACTGGCTTGGTGCGCAGTGCTGTAGCCTTCACCTTTCCCCAGGGCCCTCCTGTGCAGTTGGGTGCCAGGCTGAAGATTAGCTCAGCTGGTGGTACCTGCTCCTGGAGTAAGAGTGATGCTGCAGTTCAGGGCTGCAAATACATGTAGGGCTGCAAGGGCAAAAGGAGTTGGTGCTCTGCAGTGTCCTGCTGAGGGCAGTTCAGTTAAACTTGCTCCTTCTTGCCTCCTCCAAGGTTTTCTGTTCACGGATGAACACACGAAGCACCAAGCCTGCAGTTCTGAATGGCCTGGGAGCTGCTCTTTCCGGAGATACGAATACCCAGACAGTGTTGGAGAGCTCAGCCAGGTATGTGAGAGCCAGACCCTGTGGGATGTCTCCTTCGAGATCCTGACACTGGAGAGTCGTGAGCCACTAAGCTTATTTCATCTTTAACCACAACCCAGCAGATCCCACACTTTGCTCAAGGCTGGCTGGGGTGTTCTGCAGATGATCTTGCGATGTTATGACAGTCCAGAGAGCCATTATTCCGAGCTCTTGCCAATCACCAGACTGCTGCCAGTCTGTGTCAAATGAAGCATCCCAGGCCCTGTCACATTAAATCCAGCAGCTCTTTCATTTAGAGCGGAGCAGTTTGTTTATTTGTGTTCTCTTCCCTCCTTTTGGGATGCCACACTCAATTATCTCAGGGGTTTGGTCTGCCTGTGCAGAGTCTGTAACCACAGGAAAGCTCAGTGCCCCTTAAAGGGCCCCTCATCCTCGGGCAAGCGATGCTGTTTCACTGTGATACCGTTTTGGAAAGAGAAGGGTGTAAATAAGGGGGAAAGCATGGAATACTGGTATGGCTGAGACCGTGGTTCCAGATCAGTCCTGTCAGTCGTTCACACCAGATCAAGGGCAGGGTGTCTCAGCCTGATGAATCGCACAGCTGCTGTGCTCTGTTGTAAATGAGAGTAAAAGATGCAGAGTAGTGTCACATCTGTTTGCACCAATCAAGGCTATGCAGCACCTCTGTGCCTCAGTTTCCCTGTCTTGGAAATGAGAGGGGTGAGGAGTAGTGCAGTTTCTGGAAAGGGGAAGATTAAGCCAGGGTGGCCTGCTGCAACCATATGGAGGGATGAAAATGAGGAATGGTGGGTTGTGTGGCTTCAGACGAGGATACAGTCCTTGCTCACTTTCTCTGCAAGCATTAGGGTACAGAGCTGAACTTTTCCAAGGCAGTATTGTGAGTGAGCAGGTGCCCTCACTGTTGCTCCCGAGCAGCTCCTGCCCTCTGCAACGTCTCTGTGCCACACCACCAGGCGTGACACTGCTGCAGCAGTCACCTGGAAGGAGGGGGGATGCTCCGTGGGTTTCTCAGCTGTGCAGCTACTCGGGCAGAGGTGACGCCAGGAGGAGAATTGTCCAGTTCATGCAGGAGGTGCAGGTGGAGGGTGCAGAGAAAGGTCTGTACAGGATGGGGGAAAGAAGGGAAAAATTATGATGAGCTGTCTGGAAACATGATTACAGGGACCAACCAGGATCCTACACACCGTATTCCTCTTTCATCAGTTCAGATTCCTCTGTCCCTGCAGGAAAGCCTCTTGAATCAAGTCTCTCTGTGTAAAGGCTGTGAAGACTGGTCAGCTTCTGTTGCCTTCTTAGCTTGGGAGAACAGGGAAAAAAGATTTATTTTTTTTTTTTTCATTTATAATGTCTGCAATAAGAGGTGGTTCATTTCTTGTCATTACTTGCTTTGGTGTGTAATTTGCCTCCTGTAGGATCTGAAATCAGATGTTATGATGGTGTTTTTCCCTTATAAGAATTAAAAGTGAATGCACAGTTAAAAGACAGAATTCCAGGGCTTCCAATCATTTGACAGAATGAAGTCTGCAAGCCAAATTAACTGAGCTTCCTCATTACTGTTGTCACTTTGCATGCTGGCTGAATGCTCTTGAATTCAGCCCTGATCTACCACAAAAAATATTTTCCTTGCCTTTCTTGCAAAGGGCCCCCAAGCTGACTAAAAGCAAGAGAGGTTTTAACTGTGGTCTTTTTTTCCTTGAAGAGTGGCTTTTATCTCTGGCTGCTTGTTTCACAAGATGGTTTCTGGTTATTTCATAGTTACTGTGCAAATTCATGGGGAGAGTTTCCCTATGGATGAATGGACATCTCTTCAAGGAAGAAGGATGCCTACTGCTTTTAAGGACTGTCTTTTAACAAAACCTTACACAAATCCCCATTTGAGGTGTCACTTCCATACCAGTGTCTCTTTAAGAAAGTGTAATGATAAATCTGGCTTCATTATCCAACATATCTAACAATCAGCCCAGTGACATCCTTTCCTTTCATTACACAGAATAGAGATTGACTCATTGGGTGACTCTGCTTTCAGTTGAAACCACATACAGTAACTGGAAACCCAGGGACAATCTGCAGTCTCCATGGAGACAGCACACTTACAACTTAATGTGATCAACAGATGCTGCAATAATCTTGAAAGATGGAGAAAATGTTTCAAACCGAGTGTTGTTTATGGTGGTTCAGTGGATGTTCAAATTTGCTCTGTTATGACTGGGCTCCGTGTAAATGCACACTCTTTTGAAAACACACAGATGTGTGTTGAGGAAGAAATCTCTCATGTGGATAAAACAACTAGGAAGTGGGCCACCGCTTTTCTGTTCTCAGCCTCTGCCCTTGGGGAGGTCACTGTCACTTTCTCTTCTATCCCAGTTTATCTGTAAAATGGGGCAGCACTAGTCATCCAGTTAATGGCTACAGCATCTTTTATGCTCTGGGGTGAATGACTGTAATGAGATGAAACTAGTAGGATTCTGATGAATGAGTCTATAATCTCAGTGAATTGAATAGGGATCTCCCTCTGTGCCGTATGACCTAATGTTGTGGTTGACGTCAAGATTTCCAGAGCAGATTTATACTTCTGTTTCCTTTTCCTGTGAAACCTCCTACTGAGTGATCATTTCCCACTGAATCTTATAAGCTGTTGTAAAGAAATGATCTGTTTTCTGCCTACCCTGCTCTGATACAGGTGTACCCCCCGTTACTGTCACATCTGGACCCCTTGCATCAGTCCCAGGGGTAGGGAGACGCAGCGCTCCTCAAACAGAAGGGCAGGCACGCAGGTGCTAGTCCCACATCAGAAAAATTCCTGGAGCATAACTATTAGAGAGGATGGTCCAGATGCAAGTACTGGCTCAGAAAGCCTTCATTTCACTGATTTCTGGGAAGGT
>KL258569.1:526-58842 GCA_000699545.1 Podiceps cristatus | reverse complement strand
CTGTATATGTGCCTGGGATTCTCCCGGCCCATATGTTATGAATTGTTCAGAAATTTAAAATACTTTGTAACTTCTTTAAAATAAAAATGTAGTGAGGCATGTTTTCTCTCTGGTTTTGTGTTTAAGAACTTTTGTGTAATTAAATATGCAGGACTTCTACGTAAGCAGGTAAGTTAACTGGCTAGCATAGAATCCATACCCAGAAGTTCTAACAGGTGGAGTCCTTTCACTTTACAGATGTAGTTCAGTGTCAAATCAAGATCTGTCTCCAAATTCACTCTTAGATTCAATACCACTAGAACATATGTCCGTCTTCCTCATTCAGGACAGTACAGTTACTGATGTGCACACTGTAAACTTTATAACAAGTTGGCTTCTAAATTACTAATATGTTCAATATTGCACAATAACATTCACGCAACATTCAAATACACCACAGTGAGATGCAGAATCTTCATTCAGAGAGGCATTTGAGAAATACAAATGCAGATGTTAGTACCAGAACAGGAGTAGCTCTTTATAAGGAAATATTTATTGAGATGCCTAATGTAGTTTTTCCATAGAGATAAAAATATGGGAACTGCTGAAATGGACTCTCCATTTCTTGATGATCAAGGATGGAGGAATAACTTTATGGAAGATATTTGCTAACTAAACACATTTTGCTGACTATACACAGAAGTGAGTGGGTGAAATTCTGGTGGTGGGTTTATTATTTTTTTTAATTGAGTTTTTGTTGTTTGTTTTTTTAAATGTAGGTGTTAGATGAGCTGATCTAATGGTCCCTTCTGGCCCGAAGGCAAAATGCAGCCTCCACTTGACAACATTCATGGAACTCTCTCAAACTCTTTTTACCAGGCCTTTGGGGAAGGAGGTTGCTAATGGGGAAGAATTTTATAAAGCAGAAGTGTTTGCCAGCAGAAATATTTGCTGTTGGCAGATGATTTTTTGGGGAGGAGGGGAGGTTTGCAAAGGTTTTCATTTGAAATGTCTTTTACATCTTCATTAAAGATGCCTGTGGCAATATTCAGGCATGTCTTTGTATATTTTGCCCTGGAAAAAATAAATAGCTTTTTATTTTCAAGGCAGAGAAACAAGAGTTCTCATATTATTTCATGGCAGAGGTAAATTTCATCTCATATTTGTGCATCTCAGAAAAAATAAAAAAAGGAATATGACTAGCATCTGTCTTGTGTCACCTTTCTTGGAAGCAATGCTTTAAAACTTTGCTAAATTCATCCATGTCTTGAGCAAACTGACAGAGATTGAGACAACCAGAGCTGTATTTTTGTTATCTCTCGTTCACCTAAGAGAACTGTGGACTGCTGACTTCTGGAAATCATGGCCATTCTTTAAAAGCAGGCCCAGAAACATTTATAAAAGTAGCAGCAATATAGTGATTCGTAACCATGGATGGGTCATCATATATACAACCTGTCAGACAACCAAGGTATTAAACAGCCCATTGTACAGCTTAGGCACAATTGCCAGCTACCTCTGTATCTGCAAAGCAATCTGGAAGACTTAGGATGGCGTGTGGGTAGGAACACCGACAAAATGGTTGCAAGCTTTTTGCACCATTTATCCATTCATAAGTTAGAAATGATAATAGCTTTTTGGAAAATACTTTGCTTATAGCCCATTCCATTCAGTATGATACTTTGAGCAGAAGACGGCGCAAGGGGCCATGCTGTGTCACACAATCTGTCACTGAACTGCATGAATAGTGCCCACGTCAGCCTTTTGTCCCTGGCCACAACAGAGACAACTGGCTCTCCCACGTGTAGGTGCTGCTGGGGTGGGTTGTCCTCCGAAAAGACAGATGTCATTAACGAATGATATACAGCAGGCAGCATGGCTCGTGGAGCTTACAATGGCTGCAACATCCAAAGGCCATATGTAGTGATCTCATTAGTTTCTTGATTGCCTCCTGCACAGGCTGTTGGAAATGTTTAAAAGTGCAAGTTCAAAAGGGAGAGTAATGTATCATGTTTGGATTTTCTCCCTCAGTCATGCAAAGCAAACAGAGAACCTGCTGAGTTTGGAAGCTAGAATTTTTAGAGACTAGGGCATATCTTAATTGTGGGTCTGTTAAATGGCTTTGCTTTGTGCTGTATTTCACCACTGTCTCCCACGGTCAAAGAGTCCAAAAAGATATTGAAGACATCCATAGTCCTTTGGGTATTTTAACCTGGGATATTTATCCACTTGGTTCTGTTTCAGCCCCAGCAGATGTTTATCTTCTGCTAGGAATTTAAGGGAGACATCTGCAGAATTCCTGGGATGTTCAGCTTTGGATACAGCTGTGAAGAAAAATACATGATGTGGGTAATGTTTTATTGTTTTCTTTTTAGTTTTATTTCTCTGTTCTCAGTTTCAAATGAGTATTATAGGTGCAGCCACATTCTGCATCTCAGTCTGGTGGGGTGGTTTACATGTAGTCGTCTTTGATAACTTCAGGAAATCTTTAGATCTTGGTGCTCAGCAGCACTTTGCATTGTCTTTACTCCCTGTTTTCATCAATGGGAATTTCCCTTCCAGTCCACTTTTTAATATTTTTTAACGATGATTTTCCAGCTTCTCAGAAGAGCTTGTTTCTGCCTGAACTGGGCAGCCCTTTTACAGCAAATACCAAATTTTCCTGGGCAAGACTTTTTACAGAGGTAACACCTTTGTTTTCAGAAGGATATATTCAATTGCAGTTTGCAGCCTTGAAACCATGGTAGACCATTTCAATTTTAACTGTTAAACCTAACACAAACACAAGCTGTTATATTTCTTACCTACAACTGAATATCTTTAAAAATTATGCGAACTAAAAGCAAAAGCATCTTTGAGGCACTGAAAAACATTATTAAAAAGCATTAATAAACTTCTTTCTAATCTTATCCTTGCTACATAATTTACAGACTCTTTGGTGCAAATGCAAACTGTTGTTTAAGAAGTGTGATTAGATATTAATTGTGTAGTAGTAGCTACAGATAATAATTAGTAGGAACAGCATTCTCTAAGGATCCTTCTGTTTTACCTTCACTGTCCTGCTCTCTCACATGGTTTTCCTACTAGGTGTAAAAGTTAGTCTGAAAACTTGATTTTGGATTCCAGACTTAACTGTTCCTGGAGGAGGACAATGCTTGAGTTATTAACAGCTGATGTCCAGTTCAGCTTTTTCCTGAGCTTTGCTGTCTTCATAGATCTGAGTTCAGAGTCACCACGGTGCTTATTGCCTCACATCTAAAATCTATCAGCATAGCCCTGAAATCTTTTTTTTCTCCACAGATAGTCTTTCCAGAAGAGAGCATTAATCCCTTCCACCCACTTTACAGTGCATTGTATTCCCACTATCTCCAAATGAAAATGTCTGTGTAGCCTGAATTTAGGACTAGTACAGGAAAATGGTGTGCTTTTAGTGAAATATGACAAATAGTTCTCTACCTGATGTATTAATTCATCCTATAAGTGTTATATTCATGTATCTAAATTGTGGTTGCAGGCCACACTGGAGTGGCTTTGAAAACCATCACGGTGGTGAGAATTTCTGAAGTTTGTGTCTGACTGGCAGAATGCAGCGTAGTGTCCAAAACCTGAGGGCCAGCACAGCCTTGCTTCTTCCCGGGGGTGGTAACTGCGGTTGGAGTCGTAGCCCTTGTGTGTGTATAGATTTCTGGTGGGATGTCGCAGGCAACACATTAATATTGGCTGCAGTATTAGTCATTTTCTGGCTGGTCTTTTCTTTTTTAGACGACACTATCTATGCCCATGACATAAGAATAAATACTTTTATGTAAATACTTTCCAAGTGGAATTACTCATTATTAACACAGACAAATACAAACAACATGT
Organism: Podiceps cristatus; assembly: GCA_000699545.1. Taxonomy (NCBI): domain Eukaryota; kingdom Metazoa; phylum Chordata; class Aves; order Podicipediformes; family Podicipedidae; genus Podiceps; species Podiceps cristatus. The sequence continues at coordinate 54,999 of KL258569.1, read as the reverse complement.
GTCAGCAAAAGCATTATTATTAAGGAATTCAGGCTTCAAACCACATCATGATTCATAAAGCACCTAATTTTTTTTTTTTTTTTGCTTCTCGGTTTCTTTTTTCCTCTTCACTAAATATGAAAACGTCTTATGGGGCATATTTCCTCTAATTATGCATCTGACTGAGACTGTACCACAGGTTTACCAGAAGGCTCATGTTGGTGTCTGATAAACTGGAAGCATGGTGGAGGATTCCTTGGGTAGCATGTCTGCTCAAATGTTGTATAAGTGGAGGGGAAACGGAGCAGGTGACATTAGGTTAACATAAACTGGAACAGAGCTACAGAAAGTCTGCCTGAAATGAAACTGTGTGGTGAGAAGGGAAGGCAAGCAGTGCCCTTTTTACTGTAAAGGAAAGGCTGCAAGGCTCGTCAGCAGTGAAACCTGATGGAAGGCTGCGTGTTTTAGTGATTTCTGGCACGCAGCTGGAGGTGCTAGTGCCTTGGGACAATAGCTTGCTGCTTACATGTCAGGTACCAGGAAGACAAGGAATACTATGGTAAAGTGAAGTGGCTAAACAACAATTAAATAAATCCTGAATTCCTCTCTAATTTAGCCTCAGTGTCTCAGACTGTCCTGAGAAACTCTCTTGCAGGGAAGGTTAGGGTTGTGGTACAGGTCTGAACTTCATTTCACTGGAAGAGGGATGGAGCAGCACTTCCTGCTGTCTAGCTGCTGTTGCTTTAGTCTCACTGTGCTGCAAAGAGACTTCAAAATTTTTAATTTTTTTTTCTTCCTTAAGAATACTTTACATGGAATGATATCAATATAGTAACACACTCTTTGGGATGGGAGAAGAAGAGGGGATGACAAATGTATAATTAATTGCAAATAACCTTGTCTGTAATATTTTAAATAACTAAATTTTGGGTTGGTTTGTTTGTTTCTTTGGGGTTTTGGGGGAGGTGCTTTTGGGTTTGTATTTTTTTCCCCACCAAATGAGTCTGCTATACCCTGTCATACCTTCCTGCCTTAGGTCTCTTAAATCACGGCTGAGTGTCTTTTATGAGGCCTAAGGGAAAATGGAAGGTTATGTTCCTTGCTTTCTGTTGTAAATATGTTACAGTCCATTGCATCTAGAATCTCACAGTTGGCTCTTCTCACAGTTGGTTGTTGAGTCAGTTCTATACATTCTACTGTGATTTAAATCACTTAATATCCTGTCTTTTTTTCTCTTTTTTGGTAGTGTTTCTTTTTCAAATATAAAGAACACTAGTATTCATATAGATACAGATTTTAAAAAGTACTCTGTGGTTTCATTGGCCATCTAAAACTGTATTTCCTTTATAGATCTGGTATGTGCAAAATGAAAATGAAAAAAGTCTTAATCCTAATCCACATTAAAAAAAAATGACTACATATTCAGGTTTAAGTAATACTTATATTAAATAATTCTTTCACTGCTTAGTTTGTGTTGAAAGTATAACAAGTTTTATCAGATTCTTTTCCAACTCAAATGAAACAAGAGTACAGGAAGGTATATTAAGATGAATGACACTTATTTCAGAGAAATGTATGACTGATACACTTTTTACTGTCTGAAACTCTTCATGTTCTTATTTCTGTGATTTTCCTCTCTAGGTATACTCCCTCAGTGCTAATCAGTCTATCAACTATCAGACTAAATCAATCAACTATCAGACCTTATGTAGATCCCATAAAATAACTGCAGATTAATTTTATCATCTTGTTTGTGGTGCAGACCTCATGATTTGAGTAAGTCAGGAATTTTGTTTTCTTATTTCTGCTTTTTAGTAAAAAATCATTGTTTCCACAGATTTCAGAAGCTCTGTCAATCTGAATGCAAGCATTTTGTTTACAGAGCTAAATTACAATGTGTTGTTTGAAATCAAGCGGGTAATGAAGTCAATAGAAGGAAACAATACCAGACCAATTACTGGAGAGATCCCTCGTGGCACCTCTCTGTGCACTTGGGGCTGCTTTACATCCATCAGACATGCACTGCAACACTTACACTTGTCTCAATTTGCCACAACTGCTTTAAGGTGTTTGACTCCTGGGCCAAGTTTATGGAGACAACTGAATTTCCCAGACACAAAAATATAAAGTTGATGTTTTTGCTATTTATAAAACAGAAGAAAAGAAAAAAGCACACTAAAAACCACCATGGTCTAGTGCGTAAGGTATTTTCCAGTGTTTTGTGGGGATGATCTAAACTTTGCATGCTTTGCTGGATTTATCTATGAAGCTTAAATCAGGATCTTCTTTTATCTGTAGCTGAAGCTGACAGCTGGTGAAGGAGAATAAAAAACCTTTGGGGTTTTGGCCCATCATTAACTGCTTTATAGTGAAATCTTCTAAGCATCTTAGCTTAAAAATTCAGTATGTGTCCTCCAGTAGTACATGTTTGTTCTTGATTCTTACATCTTTCATTTTCTTGCCAGAGGGCTGGGTGGATTTGCTGTGCTGGGGAAATATGACTAAACTTGGCCTGAAACTTAACAAATCATACACTCTTTGCTTATAATTATTAAATCACAGATTAGCAGATCTATCTTTGAATCAGCAGTGACCTTGAGACTGCTTTCTGCACTAGATGACATGAGTAGGTGATGGAGCAGAAGGAGCAGAACTCTTCATCATGCAGCTCTCAGGAGCCCATCCTCCCTCTTATTCATCTATTGAAGGTCTAGTTTCCACTCAGGTCATTGTTTTTTTGCTATGGCAGTCTTCCAGTGCTCCAAGGTCTTTTCCATAAAACAATGCTTTTTCTCCTCTCTCCCCTCCCAAATCAACTTTACTATTCTATGTCTTTGTCAGCTTTTCTGCATCTTTTTCTTCTATGAAATGACACCAAGTCCCACAAATGTCCAGTGTTTTCTTCTTGTACAATCAGATAAATAAGAATTACAACAGCAGCTCCATGGCAGATAGAATCCATCCCACAACAGAGAATGAAAACTACTCAGACAACCTGGAGATCTTCAAAGACCAATATAGCTCCCGAGCTGCAAAGCTGTGGCATCACTTGTACAGCAATTTCTAGTTCTAGGATTTCTCTAACCATTGACCAAATGAGTGTATCCTCCTTCTGTTGTATTTTCCATCCAATGTGTGCCTTTTCCATTTAAAAAGATTGCTGAATTCCTGTAAATTCCCACTGTGTAGCTGCAGACTACTGCATTGGTGCTGTAGACAAACAGTATTGTTATTTTCCTGGATGAATGTAACTCCTTATTCCCCTACAACTTGACTTGTTGATAATATCAAGATTTCTCTCTACATTTCATTATAGTGGGGTTTTTTGGGGTGTTGTTTTGGGGGGTTTTTTAGGGGTTTGGGTTTTTTTTTGAGTGCTGTTTGGCATGCTCAGTCAACTTCCATCTGGAGATTTTTAATTGGGAAGAAGGAGGTTGCAAATCTTTCCTTTTAATTGCAACATGACAGTAGAATAAAAATAGGATATCAAATATGTTGTATGTGCTAGGGTTGTTGAGGCTTATCATCTGGGTCTTCATTTTCAACTGCTTTCTGTGCAGTGAAAAGCAGAAATTGTACAATTTTTTTGAAGAAAAGTAATAACCAGAACATAGCGATGATGATCGTTTAGGAAAGAGGCAATGTGATGCCATTGAGGCCCCGTGCAGCCCAGTGCCCAATTACTGTGAGGAGTAAGTCCAAAGAATAGTGGCAGAAGACCAGAACAATGAAATGCTCCCCATGTACTCTCGTGGTATAGACAAGTCAATCCATCATGAGTGCACAGCCTAGCATCTGGGAGATCCAGATGATACACACTGTAGTTTTCCTGTATCAGCAGTAGTGTCTCTATTGTTGCCTTTTAAAAGCGCTTTTCTAGCGAGGCCTAGGGCATGATTGAAATGCTTGTTATTACAATTGCTCTGGCTCAATCAATCTTCATGCGTGATACAAGGCCAACCTGGTCTCAGGCTCTTTATCTGCCCCTTCTGCTTGCAATTGTTAAGAATGCACTTACTGACCTAAAAGCTGATAATTTCTTTTATGTGAACCATATGCATGTGCCGCACAGTGAAGAGAACTCCTTTTTATTGTGAGTCTAACTGCTTAATGCAAAAATATTTAAGTGACTAAATCCCAGTCAAACCTTCATCAACAGTTTATGGCTGTTTTTTTCTAATATACATTCCTGTGGATTATTTTGCAAGCCATCCCATGGGTGTGTTAAGCATCCAAGCATCCTTGCAAACAGTTACTGCAGATGTATAGCTATAATTCAGGTGAATCATCATTCCCTTTGTCAAAATTTTACAGCAAAATATTTGGCTAAATACAAATGGGAGTGGTCTATTTAGAGATCAGAATAAAAGCAACCTACGTTTTTCATGCAAGGAAGAACATTGTTTTAGACATGCAGTTTATTTAGATTTAATAAGTCCGCAGCTGGGCAGTATATTTAAAAGTTAAGTGCTGTTCTACTTTCAAAACAGTCAGGGCCTGATTCACTGTCAGTGTGTATCAACACAAGGCCCTGGAATAGCATTTCTGGAGTAGAAAGCCGGTGTAAGCAATCATCATTTGCAGGAACATAGTGTGTTTGAATCTGTGTTGCAAGTGGAGAAGGGTTGATGTGACCTCAATATACACGGTACTGACCCGGGTAGCTAGAGGATGCACTCACTCAGACCATCTCTGCTGAGGCTCTGGAAACTCCAGCTATAAACAAACCCCACATTTGTTCTTGCAGACATCCAGCTGTCCTTTCTCAGTCCTGCACTATGAATATGCTTTAAAATGCTTTGTCATCAAGAGATGCTTTAAGTAATCCATTGTATTATTTTGAACTTAGATAAAATCCATCTGTGAAAAGTTGTATGTGGGCTGTGTGGTCAAGAAGACACAGGGCAAAAACTATCCTGGCACAAATCTCATTTGATCTGGTGAATGCTTATTGTCATCTTGGAAGAAGAAACAGAACAGAAAATTCAGCTGCCCACACTATAACACCTAAGGGCCTCAGAAAATGCAGAAGTGATGTGAGGAAGGAAAAAAAATCTTTAAACCTGAATTTCAGGTCTGGCAAATTGAAATGCCAAACTTGCTGCTTCTTCCCAGACTGTGGCTGGTTTATTCTCATCCTTTTTTGGAAACTCTTCTGCCTTTTTCTTTCTGTTGTTTGCTGGTTCATTGACCAAAATGCTCTCATTCTGATTGAGTGTTTATATATGCTCATGTCCACTAATTTGAGTAACTGTAAATACCGTTATCCTACAGTGCTCTTAGTTTGTTCAGAATTCAACCACATAATTACTTGGTGCAGGAGGATTGACCATAGCATTTTCTGCTGTGTTCAGAAAGCTTCATCCCCTTTTGGAGGAAGAGTGAAGCAGTTGCAATTATCTTACAGCTAATATACAGTGCTCTGTGTCCTGCTTTATTTTCATGACCTTAGAAAACTTGGCCTTGTTTACTAGTCATGCTGTAACTCTTTGTCCCACTCTCTTTCCCATGCCTCTCTGAACAAAGAAAATTCTGCTAAAATATCACCTATGCTCAGAAAAAATTAATACAGCATTGTGACTAGAATAAATTTTTTTAAACAATGATATTTATCATGTAATAATACAATGTTCAGCTCTTGTAACTGCTTCCAGCAGAGGATTTCATAGATAAATTCCTTGCCTCTTCCCACCACAGTTATTTGAGGAAAAAGGTTATCCTCATTCTGCAGAGCAAGGAAGTGAAAAAAGAGACAATGGCAGTAAATCTGGGGCTGACTAGCAGATGTCAGTTCTTTCGTTTCCACCTTGTGGCTGTGATTCCTGGCCTAGCTCTGCCTTTCCAACTGGCTTTTGCCTCTGCATCGCCCTGAAACTCAAACCAACAACCATGCCAGCGGCTGCTGAGAGGATAAGTCATCTGCACGGAGGTCTGGTCCCCCACATTCATGCCATACCCATTAAAGCCGTTCTAACCTTTGCAGCCAAGCCTAAGGCCACCTGTAACTTCACTATTTAGGTTCATATTTTAACACAAACAGGCTAGCTTCCAAAAGGAGTTTTTCCACCTTGTTTTAGTTCAAGGGAATAATTCTGCAGCAGCCCTGAAGTGGATGTAAAATAACCAGCTCTCAAGATTAATGCAGCCCAGCCTTCTTGGTTATATTCCCTTGGCAAACCCCTTTGCTGGTCGACAGTTTTACCTGGCCAGGCTGGGCCAGGGCACTGAGCAAGCAGACTGCCCTTCCCTCGCCCACCTGCAGTGGAGAGGGAGATCTGTGTGTGTGTGTGTGTGTGTGTCTGTGCACCCCTTGCAGGCATCTGGGCACCTAAGCAGAAATGTAGCCTTGTGCAGTTCATCAGAGCTAACTGCAAGGGTCTCTTTGGTAGGAACCACGCTGTTGGGGTGGACGTGTCTGTTGCTGCCTTGCTGCTCACATTGAAAATACAGACTGATGGCACCTTTCCTCAACACGCTTTACCTTTAGCTGCTCTTTGGAAAACACAGAGTAGTAGGTCGCTTCCTCTGGTACCTTTATGTGTAAGACTTTTCAGAGAATTGTTATTGCCAAATACCTTTAAGAGATGGAGCCACGGATTAGAATACAAGTAGGCAGAAAGATTTCTATACAGCCCTGAAGCACTGATTCAGGTACAAGAGAGACTGATATTTAATATGTGACTTTGTATTAAAGTCCTGACTTCAGCATGTGCTGCTGTTTTTTGGTTTTGGTTTTGGTTTGGTTTGGCTTTTTTCCCAGTCTCTCCCCATGCATCATGCTGGACACTGAGGCCTGCCATCGTCTCAGAGATCTCACTCCAAACATAAAGTGACCAACACTAAGTATATATAGTGTTCAGTAATGTGGTGGTGGATGCTCCCTTTTTGGATGTACTTTCTGTACCTACAGATAGTAAGTGGTGTGTACCACCATAAAGAAACCCAGTTGTTAACCAAGAAAATTAAGTAACTTGCCCAAAGATCCACTTTGAAGTAGCTGGTTCCACCCAGGTGGATTTTTGTGGTGTGCCACTGAAAGCAGTACAGTTAAGCATAAGCAGAAGGGATCACCTATACAATCTTTTAGCAGTATGCTACAAAAGTCAAGTTTTGTATATTAAGCAAAATAGATCCTAACTGTTTTGTTTCAAGGGATTAGAAATTAGTTCAGACTGAAACGGGAACAGGTGGAAGCAAAACTTACTCCCAACTGTTACTGTATTTCTCCTCTGCTGTACTGAGAGTCTACAGTTGTGTAATCGTGAAGACTGTTATTTTAGACTCTTTTGTATCTGAGAATACAGTAAGTTATGTTTTACCTGTCCGTCTCTGGAGAAGAAAAGCTTTAATTAAGTCTTACTTTAATTATGTCCCATCTATACAGTATCTAAATGCATTATGAGAGTATGACATTTGCTGTTTGCCTGCCTTCTGGGAAGTTTCAGATGCTGAATCCTCTAATACTGTATAAAGTTCCAAGTGCTATTATTAAAAGAATATGTGAAACAAGATTCTTAATATATGCATTGTTATAATAATTGCTAAGTAGTGGTGAAAACCTGAGTGATTAAAATATGATCTGGAACTTTCTTCTGAAACAATAGAATTCTGTGCTCGTATAGAAATTCCCCAGCACTGGTGGTCCTGAGAATCTGCTGGTATGGCTGGTGTCCTGGATCAGAGCCCTATTTCACAAAAATCAGTATTTTACCAGTTTCATTGGTAACCATTGCGTTACCATTGTGTGATATTCCAATACATAGTTTAATTTAAAAAAAACCCAATCTTTGCAGGTTGTCTTAGCTTAATTAAGCTAATGAGAATGTCATGGTTTCTAATATTTATTGAAAATGATGTTCTTGAAATACATTTTCAGGCATATTTTATTACAAGCTGTGAGTACTGATGACCGAGAGATTGATAGGAGTGTGCATAAAAAAAAACATTCAGCTTTTCTAGAGGTCCTAAATTTCCTCTGCTGAGCATCCATTGGTCTTCCTCAACCTAACTGTGCACTTAATGGAAATTTAAGCTGATAAATGTAATAAGAATGAGCAGCCTTGGGCTTCTCTGTGTCTTCCCCAACTTCTGTAATGTCCTCAGTGAGAAGTCCTAGAATAACAGTAGAAGTTTTAAATATTTATAAATATCTACAATGGGGTGTTATCTGTTATCTACAAGGGAAGAGTGACACATTGATACTTTATATATAGTTTTTCTATTTTCTTGTATATTTCTTTTCAAGTTGTCACAGCTTGATGTGTGAATCTGCTTGGTTATAAGGTAAGCCAGCATGCAGCAACTGGAAATGGCATTTGTCTTAATGCATTAAAGTAAATATTGTTCACTTGAAGGAGACGCATCTCTCCAGGGCAGCAGACTGACTCCCCTGAAGGTGAATGTGCATCTATGCAGGATGCATGATATGGACTGGGTTTGCTCCACCCGTTTACTTTTGCCCTCCAGACAGTTATGTTGCCCAGACCTGCTTGTAGTCAGTTGCATTATCCCACAGCCTTTGGTGTCTTCTGCACATGCCTGTCTTCTGTTTTGAAAACCTGAAATCTTAGACCATGCCCTTGCAATGAAATGGTCTGAAGTTTTTCATATTGACCATGTCTGCTTTTATTCTCCTCTTCATGAGCAGATTATTACTTTCTCTGACAGCAATTTGCAAGGCATATGACTCCAGTAATTCTGAATACAAACTCATCTTTAAAATATCCTTTCCCTTTTCAAGTGATATAAGGCAACAAGAAAGTGATAATATTTTGAAGAGAAAAATTGAGAAGTGATGGTAAGAAGTCCATGAACATTGATATTACAATAAGCTTCCAAGCTGATGTTAGTGTTGAGTAATATAACTTTGTGCTTAGCCAGATTTGATGAGGGTATGAATTTGGCCTTGGACACAAAATAATTGTTATTTTTTTAAAAATCTTTTCCATATTTAGCACTGTTTGGGGCCTACTTAGAAGAATGTAATAGTGCTGAAAATACCTTGTTGCAGGAGTGTCTGTAGTAGAAAATAGACCAACATCTGAGCTTTAGAGAACTGATCTGTCAAAGGGCATCTATCATTTCAGCCCTTGGTATTTCCGAATAATGCCCTGTGTTCCTGTCCCAGGATCAGAGATTTTGTTCCTTCAAAGTAGCTACAGACAGATGACATTTGAACTCCCAGTAGACTGACGACATGGAAGCATTTCTCAGAGTGTTGCTTACTGTGAAGGAGGGGGTTGGTTTCCAACATCCCCAGATCCCTTGCAGCTGCTCTCAAGAAGTTGAGGTGTTAATGCACAAGGAAGATGTCTTCCTCACCCATTCCACTAATGCACAGAATCACGGTCTTGTAATCAAGTCACTGTCATCCAAAAAGAATCAGGTATCTTTTATATACATTCTTTTGTTTACAAGGCCTTGACTTTGCTATTTAGAAGCATAGGACACATTAATAACTGGGAATCTTGCTTTTGTTAAGCCCTGCTTCCACTGGGGATATGTCCACATGAGTAAGCAGTGCAAGTATGACGCAGGAGTGGTGTAGTGGAGTATAATTGTGCCAAGGACTTGGCATCCATGCTGTGAGCTTCAGGGGGTTTTGTACAGTCTTCATGAAGATATGCCCATGAAGATATGTAGGGCTGAATTGGATGTAGCTCCTTCAAGGAAGGGAGCAAGGGATGAAGAACCAGATTTCAAAAGAAAGTCACAGAAGGAAATGTGTTTCCACAAATACACATCCTTTCCCATACACCATAGCATGATGGAATTGTGCAGGTACTATGACACCCTTTGGGTGGCGCTTAAGAAAATATTATAGGCCAGTGGAGTTTAAGTCTGCTGTTACTCTACACTTGCCTGCCCAGATCTGGAAATCTTGAAATGTACGGAAGGAGGATGAGGAGGCAGAAAGTGATGTAAAATGTCCAGAGGTAATCCCACTTTGTGAGTGCAAAGGCTGTGATTTGTCCTCTGCTTTCCTTCTGCCTGCCCACCTCAGTTAGGACCAGGGAGAGTCTGAACATCCGATTATTTACCTTCACAGCATTTCACATGGGCAATCTCTGGATTAAAGACAAGTAATTGAGTGGTCAGTGTTCTCACCTAGTTTTTAAAAGCCTGCAATAAACCTTATTTTAATACTTCCACTTCCTAGTTTCTGGCATACCAGCTAGATGACATATTCCTTCTAGTGTCCTCTTCAGAGACATTATTCTTGTCTTTTATCATATGTTTGACTAGGACTCTGCTGAGCTGCTGTTTTAATAAATCCTACATGCTTGCATTCGCATCCCCCTCACCTCCTTCATTTTTAACCATGTATCAGTTACACTAATAGCATTATATATCTTACAAAGATGGTTCTGTTAGACTGGAAACTGGTTCACTGATGCATAGCATTTGCATAAGAGAAAACCAGCTTTTCTTTCACTGTGGGGATTCTCCTTTGCCATAGTTTGGTTTTTCTTATGTGTACTACTGTAATGGTTTTTTGTGTGTGTTTTTTTTTTTTATTGTCCAGCTGACTGACAACAACAGTTAGGGAAGGAAGGCAGCAAAGAATTGCCATTAGGCATGGTGGAAGTATTCTTTACTGCTTGATGTCTCTGCTTTTGAAGGATTGATTATCTTTCCTTTGATAGCACCCATATTTCTCTCTCTGCCCTTTTTTTTTTTTTATAGTTTCTGAAATTTCAAAGTAAGGCTTTTCCTTTTCACTGTGCTTAGGGCTATTAACTGTCTTAATAGTAAATGTTTTGTATGCTTAAGTTTTGTCAATGCAAGGGTTTTCTTGCGGAACTGTTACCAGAAAATCAGTTTAGTGTACAGCTTTTCTGAGGCTTATAGTGGCTGTGACTTGAATCTCACATGAGGCTTGAAAATAAATCAGTACCCCTCTTTTGAAAATCACACCGGTACCGTTTCTTTGGAAACATTTGCCAGTGTCTCACATTTAAATAATCGTGAAGATAGATATTGAAGCTAAATAATGGCCAATTGTCTACAATGGCCTATAACAATCAATGGCACATCAAGGCCTCATGGCTGTCATCACGCAGCCCATGACAACGCAGGGGATTCCCAGAGTGACAGCATGAATAGAGCGCTGACCTTTCTCTTTGCAAAGTTTGCCGCTTGCCACTTGGCAGAGGCAGGAGGACAGGAGCAGCCTGTTACACATGCTGCCATTTCCCCTCCTGTCTAGAACTCCTCTTCATCCACCACACAGTTCACACTGATACTTACCTGGATATTAACACTGTAGCACTTCTATCAGGAAGCTCTTTTAACTTTTTAAATCAACACATAAAGTCATCTGTGTCCTGGTTCCAGCCAGGACGGAGCTGGTTTTGTCTCCAGCAGCTCCTGTGTTTTGGGTTTAGTGTGTGAAACACGGTGACAGCAGCTGCAGGTGTTGGTGCTGCTGAAGGATCAAGGACACTTTGCAGTTCCCCAGCTTTGCTGATGTGCAGGTGCAAACACTTGGGAGGGGAACAGCCAGAAGAGTTGATCCAAACTGGCCCAAGGGAGTGTTACATCCCATAGACGGCATGGCCGGGGTAAGGGAGGGTTGGCCATTGTCCCCTGGGCTCTGGTTCCTTGTTCAGTTCGTGTTCTGTTCATGTTCCCTTCTTGTTACCTTATTTTTTTGTTTTATATCATTCGGTCCTGTTTATTCAGCTGTCTGTTCCCTCGCGCTCTCTCTGGAACTTGCTGTTCTGGGATGGCTGCGGGGGAATATCCCTGCTCCCTGGCTGCTGCTCGGGACGGGCTGTGTCGGTCCTCGGGTGGTGAGAAATTGTGCATGATTCGTTTATATATTCTATTATCCTTATACATTAATTATTATAATTAACATATTTTTATCTTTTCCTTTGCTGTCCTGGTAAAGTGTTTTTATCTCAACCTGCGATCTCTCTCCAATTCTCCTCCTTCTTCCACCTGGGGGCGTGTGTGTGAGCAAGCGGCTGCATGGTCCTGTTACCATTTGGGGTTAAACCATGACAATGTGGCAAAAGTGTAAAGTTTTCAATGATACATGAGTAAGGGTTCAAATATAGTCTATTTTGGTTGTTTGTAATGATCTAGGATTTTCTTTTCATTTATAGCTGAAGTTACAAATAGTTCTGCAATTATTCTCTTTGCTGATCTATATCACCTTTTGAACACAGTAGGAGTTTTGTCATCTGTTTTTGCAGGCTACAGATGAGATAAAGGTGAGGGGCTCTCTAACCTTCCTTTTCTGCTTGGATGAGGGTGAAAGAAGTCTGGATTAAAGCCTCCACTTCTGTTTCCTTTGGCTTTCAAAGGTCTAAGATGCTTCCTTGTGCTTTTCAGCTGTTAACCTGAGTCAGCTCTGATCTGGGTTGTAGCCACACGTGTCTCTACATGGGACAATTATAAATGCATGACCTAATGGAGGAAGGAAGGCATTGAGGAGCTGGGTTCATGTCGCAGCTTGGTCATAGGCATTGTGACTTCAAAAGGAGGAAGGCAAGAATATTTCTGTATGTCATGAATATATTTGAGGATGAAATACATTAAATGAGTGTGATATACTGTGTTAACAATACAGAGAGTGTCTGGACAGCTGCTTAGCTGCTTGGCCCTCTCTCAGTGAACTATCATAAGGTAGTTAAAAGGTAACAAATGATTGGGCTTCTCATCATTTATCATCTGCTTTGGCCATTTCTGCCTTTTTTTTTCTTTTTTTTTTTTTTAAGTGGTACATCCAGTACCCTTAACGTCTTGGTACACTGAGGGTTTCCACTTCTTAGGAGTCTAAGCCAGTTAACTATGGAAATTTCCAGAGTTGGATAGAGTCAAAGTATTAAAATATGCAGCTCTTCTATAGTATAATGGTCTCTCTCTGTGGCATTAATCCTTCTCCTTTTCATACAATGCACTTGAAATGCTGCTTTTCTCTGTAGGCGGCAAGTATTGTCATAACTTCACTGCAAGAACTATTCACCTTTTAAATGTAGAAAACAGTTCTCATTGTACTTCAGCTAGAGAATAAGCCCTTTTCTTTTGCTTCTTCATCCTCTGTGGTACACTGATGATAAGTGAACTCTCAAGCAGTTACAATTTCACAGGAGCTTTCATGGATTGCAGAGCTCTGGGTTTTTCAGATACCACACGTTCAATCAGCATCACTTGGAATGTCTCCCTGTTTTTAAACCTGACTTGTTAATGTCATTACATTCATCCTAAATATTGCATTTTACAGTGTGAATTCTTGTGGTTCTCTCCTTAATGTCCTCTCATTCTTTTTTTCTGAGCAGCTGTTGGTAGCTCACCCTGCTGCTGTCGGCTCTTAAACCACTGCATTACAAACTGCAGAGTAGGGTGAACTTGCTACAATAAATTAAGGGTCTGCAAAGTTGGCTTACAATACACGTTAGAAACCCCAAAATACAGAAAAATGGAAAAATGAGCCATTCCTAATGTAATGTACTAATCTTAGTTTATACTTTGATCCTTGAATAACTAGCACATGAGAAGCTTTTAAAATAATGTTATATACAAAAATCCAGCTGGTTACATTCTCGATGTGCAGCAAGTATAGAAACAATAATACTAGTGTTAGAGCCATATCACTGCTTAGATCAGATAGAGAAAAAGCACAAGAAAGGCCTCTCTCTGGAAACACAATGATGTTTGAAAACTAATGCTGAGTGCTGTAAATCTACAGACTGCTCTGTAAAGGATCAGTTGGTAATACATTCTGCGCCTAGTATAAGCAAAAATTTAGTAGAGAATTATTAATTACATCACCACACCTATATAATAGAGTTCACTGTAGTTATGTAGGAGTCAACGGTATTCAAGCAGTTTCTTTTGATGAAGTAATCGGGCTGCTTCTGGGGCCTGTTTCAGCTGCTAGGGGCGTGCTTCAAATGTAAATGACTGCCAAATGGATTCCTTCTAAATTCCAGCCAATTAAAATACATTTAAAGTGCAGCTGGTGGAGAGCAAAAGGCTTATAATTGCGTAAGAAATGTTTGGGCATGAAACAAATCCCTGAAGTTTGGTGAACGGCGATTATTAAGTAATGCATTTCTGAAGAAGCAAAGCAATCAAACAAAGAGCTTTTCGAAACTGCAGTCAGAAGCAAAGATGACACTTTTACGACCACCTTAAGAGAGACAAAGCGGGGAGTGTGTTTGTTAGGGTGTCAGTTTGCTACCCTTGGCTCTTTAAACCATGCAAGTTTGGCAGCTTGCCCTATGTGGTGCTGCATACAAATATTGACAGAACAGTGTGGTATTTGTTAAACCCCTTCTTGGGAAGCGAATGATTAAAACTCTGAAGGAAGATCTGAGAACCCAGACATTATATTTTTTCTCAGCACTATAATATTTACAGAATGAAACAGAAAGTAGTGAATGGGGTGTAATGAATGACCTTCCTTTCTGCTTTGCCTTGTAAGTAAGGACAGATTTTTTGTTTAATGCTTTAAATGTTATTGTAGAAGAGGTTTACAGTTAGTAGCACTGAAAGATGCCATTAACACTTTTGATTTAACCTCATGTTTTGAGAAAAAGCTCAGCTGATAAAATGGACCGTATAAATAGGTGAAAGACATTACCCAGGAAGTAGCTATGTGCAGTCACTGCTGATACTGTGCCCAATAAATGCACAAACCTTTACAGACTTTTTAATACATAGCTATATTTGAATGTTGGCACTTTCCAGACATGTTATGGTCATGCCTGCATCTGCTAAAAGTGAGATTTCAGATTCTTCTACTTTTAATATACCTTTGTAAAAATTTATTCTTAATCTGTTTAGTAGATCATTGTGCCATTTTTAGAAATGGAAACAAAGGAAGATTTTTATAGAGAATTCAGAGTAGTTTTTTTTCTCTGGAATATTTTATCTGAGAATACTGCCTTTACCGATTTGGTATTAAATGAACAGTTGAAATTAGGTGAATGAAAAGTGTTTCCTATGTTGTCTCAGTTTTTTCTTAATTGTATCAGGAAGTAATAAATAAAATTGGAAAAATGTCTTCCAGAACTAATAAGTATTGGTTTCTATCTGTTATATCTTGTCATATGAAATCATTTCAAATTCCTGATTGCTTCCTATTCCCGTATATCATGGTCAGTCAGTCTGTTTTGGCTTCACTTCTATTAACTGTGAGTAAAGACTCCTGCAAGTTTCATAGTGACAGGTCATATTGCAGCAGTAGGGGTTCAGTTAAATGGGCCTTGTTAATTGTTAATGTGTAAGTATCACAGAGCATGTGCCAAAGGGAGGCTTGTAAGAAGTAAGCTTATTGCCAAAATAAATGTCAATTAAATTATAAAATCAAGTTTTAAAGGCATTTGTCAAGAAACATAAACATGAGTACACATATACTATGAAAATAGCTGTAATGCAGTTAAAACCAAAAAAACTCAAGGGAATCAACACTAAAAATCTCTAAATTGAGGGGTTGGTTTTCTTTTTCAAATACCCTTATTGACTGGCAATTATTCACAGAGGGAAATCTATTGAATAGATTGAGACTACTTTATTTGGGTAAGTAAGTCTTATTCATCACCAGCCAGTTACAAAATTAGGGTCAATGTGTATTTAATTGCAATAAGTATTATGGAAATAGATATGTCTGTATGTTTACAAAATACACAGTATACATGTAATAATAAACAATAATGTCCATAAGTTTTAGTAGCACCTGATCTATAACAGCATTAAAGATTTGATAGAAGCCCAAAGGCAGTAGGAGTACGGAAGAGTGCAAAGAATAGTTAGCTGATCATAAGGAAGTGGGATAGACCCAAACAGTTAAGACTGTGACAGTTTGCTAAAACTAATAGAATTTCTTCTGTATGCTATCTGACTTCTAATAAACTGCTAGATTAGGTTATTTTTGAGAGCTGCAGAAGAACAGTGCAATACCGAAAGGGCGGTCAGGCATTGGAACAGGCTGCCCAGGGAAGTGGTTGAATCTCCATCCCTAAAGGCGTTTAAAGAACGGAGAGATGCGGTGCTTGAGGGCATGGGATAGATGGACTTGGCAGTGATGGGTTAACCGTTGGACTCGATGATCTTAAGGGTCTTTTCCAACCTTGACAATTCTATGATTCTATGATTCTATAAGTAAATGTTTATTACAAAACACCAAATAACCCCTTTCTAAAGTTGGTAGATGAGGAAAACGAGTGTAGACCCACCAAAAAGCAAGCTGTTAGTTGTCTTTTTTTGATGGAACCTTAAGGCCAACAACGGCAAAACTTGTTTCAAACTAATCCTCTGTCTTAAACAGGCTTCACTCACTCACTAGAAATCAAAAGATGAATCTTGGTCCTCCTGCATAATAACATTTTTCATGTCATTTGCTTTTCTTTTATGCATATGTGCAATGATGGATGTATCTCTCAGGTCCAGTGATTCATCTAATATACCAGTTACCTTAAGTAGAGCAAGAGAGGTGCTTAGCAAGTATACAAACAAACAGGTGAAGAGGATGTAGTAGCACTTCTGTATTTCCCTCTTGATTTCATTGTACCAGTGTTTGGCTGGGGTTTAGCTGTTTGCAAATCAGAGCCTCCTTTGCTGCAGAATTAAGCTGTGAGGAAGTGTCTCTCCAGGGAACTCACTGACCTGTAGGCCCATGACTGCCTGGTCTCTGGAGCCTGGTGGAGCTTAAGTGGAGCTATGTATGAAACTTTCCAAACTGCAGTGCACTTCTGCACAGGTGTTGAGGAAATAGTTTGGGAATACTTAAAAATTTTTAGGTGTCCCCAAGGTTAAATATCCTTTTGGAAAGCTGGCTTTCTGGATTATTTCCTTGGATATTAGCTCTTAAATTCTGCCAAAACAGACAGTTTTCTATTGGGCTTTTCCCCAGAACGACTTGCTGAAAAGTTGTACAACTTTGGTGTGTCTCCACAGGGAAAATTACATAAGTCCAACCGAAGGGTCGGCGTAATTTATAATGGCAAACAGATGAGAACTTTCCTAGAGTTTTCCCCTGGGTGGTATTACTCAGTGATTCTGCTACAGTAAAACCCACTACTACTTCATGTCTTTGGCAGGTCAAACTCTGAAACCTTTGGGTATCTGAACATATACCCTCCTTTATTAAAAGACTTGCATGGAGTCTGTAATGGTTATACTGCCCATAGGACTAGAGAATGGCCATTTTGCTGGTTTCCTGAAAAGCAAAGTGCTCTTTGGTTTCTACATTAAAACACTATTAATCTTAAGTGGAATTTAGTATTCCTTCTCTTATGATTTTGCTGTTTCTCTAGAGAACTCTGGAGGACAGATCCTGGCCCCATGCTTATGGGAAGTGGTACAGCAGCAGAGGTATGTCAAGCTAATCACTGGATAAAGATGAAAGTCTTACCCAACCTGTAGCCCAATTAGTATCAAAACTCCTTCTACTTGGGCAGAAGGGGGATTTTTCATAAAAAAATCTCCAGCAGCTATGAGGAGAGAGGCCTCTGCTTTTTATGTTGTGCTGCATTCAACTCCTTGGTAATGACTTGTACGATGTTCAGGTACAAGTCAAGGTCTTGGCCTAAGGGACCTGTTGCCCTGCGTCAGCCCTGATAACTTTGGTGTTTGGCACTGGTTTCTGTGACCGTGCTTTCCTACTGCTGCTCTCTCTTCTGCCATGGTCATTGGAGCTGGTCCCAAGGTCTGCAGTCCTCCTGGCACAGGGACACAAAGACAGAAAGCTGTATACAATGGGAGACTCTGGGAGGAGTGTGTTAGCTTGGAGTACGTTTGATGCGCCTTTCACAATTCCTTCCTAAACTCATTATCACTCCAGCAGACTTGGTCTGTCCTCAAACGTGAGGCAGTAGTGTACTGCTGACATTGACCTGGGGTAGGAATGTTAGCATTTTGCCTCTCAATAGGTAATGGTCTAGTGGTCTGTGTAGGGATTTGCCAAACACTGGAACTCTCCTGAGCTGACACTGCTCTCTAAATGATAATCACACCTGGCCATGCTGATGACAGAACTGGTGCCTGGGTAGGATCAAGCCCTATTCCCAGATCAAGTAAGGATGAGGAAATCTTAGGGGAAGCAGGAGACAAGAGGTTGAAAATGTGGTTGTAGCTCTTTCAGAATGGCAGAGAGTAAAGGGAAGTGTAATCCTCAAGTTTAGGTCCTTTTCCACAATTGCAGTGTAAGAACACAAATGTTTCTGTAAAAAATGGATCTTTAGCTGTGAATATCTAGCAGGCCATTAGGTAGACTATGCAGGGTCAGAAAGATTAAAGAAATAAGCAGCTATTTGTTTGATTTTTGTGTTCAATCCTGTTAACTGGAATCGTGTTGCCTGTATTTAGAATTTTGCAAATTAATTCTTCATTTTACCCTTAGTCTTACTGCACTTAGATTCCAATAATTTCAGAGTAATTGGTAAACATGATGACAGCCTTTTCTAATAAGCATGGTGAACATTAAATTTCCATGACCATTCCAGGGTCCTGGAAAGCTCTGACAGGACCTCTTGGGCTGATAGCCTCTAAAGAATCTTGAAAGATAATTACATGGGCTGATTTGAGTGATGTTCTGTGCAAACCTCTGTGTTGTTATGAGTCTTCTTTTGATCAGTATTAGCCAGATAAATATCACTGCAACAATGTGCAACATGGTGGTGGAGACATCTTTTGAGACTCGAAAGTTACGAGGGAGTTAAGAGTGATGTTCAGAGCATGAACAACTTGGAACAAAATACCTTAAAAAAACCCAAAAGGATGGTGCTTGTTTTCCAGATTAAAAGTGAAAATCTCTGATGTTGATTATAAAGTAGAATTTGTCATTTACACCAAAGTTGTATCTGATAATTTGCTCATAATCTTGTGACCTGTGAACTGAAAGCAAGTGCAACTACTGCACTGTTTATTTATAGAGAGATTGCTGGAAGAAACTAGAATAGTACTCATGTTTCTTCAGCTTCATCAAACAGTAAGTTTTGGTCCTCAGTGAGATGACCAAGTCTATCCTCATTCTTCTCTTACTAGTGATTTACATGAAAAAGACAACAAAAGAACATCCCATGTCCCTTGCTGGTGGTAATGTAAAGCCACACCATGGTTTGCTGTTGCACTTTGGGCATGTCTACTATTAGAAAGTAAAGCCCATTGGGGGCTTCAGTTTTAGGTTTTTTGGTTTTGTGGGACTTTTTAAAAAAAGATTTTTCTGGTTTATTTGGTCAGTCATGGATTTGGTTAGCATTTTCTATGGCTCACATGTAGGAAAGTTGGGGACAAGTTAGGACAGATGATTATTACCAAACATAGAAGTTGTGTAATATGTAGAGGAGGAGAAGAAATACTAAATTAATATAAATTTTTACACCCATTGGTTACCATTTCCACATGCTTAATGGAAAACCTAAATGAAAGAGCAATGTATACCAGGTATGTATATCACAGTGAGTATACCCTTTTGGTAGGAATGATTTCCAGTAGGAAATAGTAGAAGGTAAGTAGGGCAAATCAGAATGTATAGCGGGAGATGTCTTACTGGCAGGGCTGTGTGAGCACTTGTTAGCATTTGTGGAGCTAGTTCTTTGGTAAACTTCTTTAGTCTTCATGTTACGGTTTTATGTCATAAGGCTAAGGGGGTTGATCAATAGTCATTGACTAGTCAATGGCAAATGATCAATAGTCAGTGACGAAGCTTAAACCTAGAGCTATCTTTGATTACCCCTATTATGAGGCTGGCAATACTGGTTCAGGTTGTCCTTCAAAATCTGGAAGCTGTAAGAGCTCTGGCAGCCCTCGCTCTGCAGAACTTCACCACAATGGTGAATCTTTCTCTTAATCTATAGCCTTTAAAGTGATCATTTCAAATCTGACATTATCCGTCTGAGCGCCTGTGGATAAATTGAGAAGATTAATCTTCTCAAAGTTGCTTATACAGTTTGTACGTGGCAGAACAGGCATCTCCTCAACCTCTCACCTAAGCAATAAAATCATCATGCATACAGTGAAGCTGCTGACAATCCTTTCCTCTATAAAGAATAATTCTAATGAAAACAGTATTTTAGTTATCCAGAGTCGGACAATTCAGGGCAGTAGTCCGGAACTTTAATCTTGTTGCAGTAACTAGGGTTGATAAATGAGGACATTGCACTTACATGAGATTTTAAGGCCTTGGTGATCAGTGTAGGTAGCTGTGGTTCACAAAATGGGTCCTAGACCTTAATGAAATTGTTGTCCCTGCTTGCAGGACCAAAGTAATTTTCCTGTCTTCTGTGGTAGGAACCACTAAGTGGGAATTCAGGGTAACTTTTATATGACTTCTTCTGTGGTAGCCTACATGAATGTTGTCTTTGTCACATCAGCCCCGGAGAACTCTGCCTGGATAGGCAGCCGGGCTCATTACTGTGAGCTTTGTTTCTGTAGGGTTTGGCTGCGTCTCTAGACACCGATTTGTATAAATGTGATTGCTCCAAGGAAGGAACTGCCTTTATTTCCTTCATTTGTTGGTAGAAAAGTAATTTGGTTCTATTTTCCAGCCTCTTACCCACACTTGATCAGTTTTGTGGCTGGTCCTAAAGGAAAAGTAAATTCTTTGTTCTTTCCAAATCACCCTTCCAGAGAAAATAACAGTAGCTGTGTAGTTCCTACTCTTTCCACTCCATCCCCTTAGGCCTATAGGGGATATATGCAGAGACACTATCAAAATAATACCTGTATTTATCATTGTCCTCTTTTTTTTTTTTTTTTTTTTCTTCAGTCTAGAAGGGCTGTATACAGCTAAAAAAGAAACTGACCCACTGCAAAAGACCTTATGGGGGACAAAATGCATTCCTGGAACCATGTTCCAGGACATTCAGAGCAAAACTTTTAACTTCAGCAACAGTCTCTGACATTGCAACATGGAAGGAACAACTATTGCTATGTTTGTTAGTGCATGTTAATTTTTTTTTTAAAAAAATTATACCTCCTTGATGCTCCTGTGGAGAAACAGAGCAGATTTTTTTTTTC
Organism: Podiceps cristatus; assembly: GCA_000699545.1. Classification (NCBI taxonomy): domain Eukaryota; kingdom Metazoa; phylum Chordata; class Aves; order Podicipediformes; family Podicipedidae; genus Podiceps; species Podiceps cristatus. The sequence continues at coordinate 34,047 of KL258569.1, read as the reverse complement.
TTTTGCCATTTTTGTTGCTAGCACCTTACTTGCATGAATTGTTATGCACTCTTGTAACATAGGAATACATGTTTCAAGGAATATTTAAGTGCAAAATTTCATGGTTTACAAAATCCTATCGAGAATAATGTAATCCCGTTTCTTTTGCAACCTAAATCCAGTTGGGCTTGTAAGCACTCGACTGGGAGGTTTGAAGGATTACCTGGGCCGCACAGGTAACAGACATGGTGATCAGCCAGCGCACGCCCCGCTCTAACTCAGTGCTCCAGGGTTGTCTTTGTACGGATGGAATGAGCATTTACAGCTGTTCTGTGCAATAAGGTATTGTGAAGTGCTTTGTGATTGCCTGGCTTGACGTAGGGGATGCAAAGAGGATGTGTCACTATTAACAGTAAAAACTGAGAGAAACTTTTATTGACTAGCTCTCCATGACAGAGCTTTATGAGAACAAAAAGCAAGTCCCCTGTACTGCTGTTGGTCCCCTCAGGAGACTGTGATGGCGTGCCAAAACTGAGTAATTTTGAAACTAAGTATCTGTAAATGGATTCTTTGTTCATTTAATGGAGATAGAGGGAAGAATATGGAGCCTTCTCTGGGGAATGTCATGGCTTTGTTGTGCAACACAAAGACAGTGTTTGAATCAAGATGTGGGGACTTCTAACAAGATCTTTTCTAGCAACATGAGGCATGCACTACAATTTCTCTGGAACCCTATTCATAACCCTGACGTTTGTATTAGCTCTTGGAGATTGCCTTCCATCTTTTCTTCTGAGCTAACCTCTTCTCTGTTATGGAGGATCTGTTAATGAGGTGTTTCTTTCATTGATTACTAAGAGTTTCACATAGGTTGTACTGTGAGCAAAGTCACTTTTTTTTTTTTTTTTTTTTTTTTTTTTTAATGGTAAAACTGTTGAATTTTCTGCAAGGCAGCAGGCTAATCTATGTGCTATGAGATTTTTTTCCCCTACAAAGGTATTTCCTTCATGCACAAGAAAAAAAAAAAAAAAAACAGGAGGGGGAAGGGGAGAAGAGAGCAGAGCAAACATGAGGAAATACTTTATTTTTTTCATTTTTATCATTGGAATGGATCCTAAGATGGGATCTATTGTCACTGCTATATTGAACTTGCTTGCTGAGCCTTAGTGCAGCTGTGACAGTTGGTGTTATCCAAGAATATGCTTTATTGACAGATTGAGGTGGCTTTAGAGAGTAGCTTATTCTTCAGTATGATTTAAGACATCAGAATCTAGGTGCAGCTTCATTTGGACTTTGTTAATACAGAGAGGATGCAGCTTCATGCAGCAGGTGCTGTGGTGGTACTCCAGGTGCTTGGTTAATGTCTTACGCCCAGGGCATTTCCTCCATCCCAGCCTCGCTGCTGCTCCTGCTGCTGCCTGCACTAAGATCTGGATCGTCAGAATCAATAAAATTGGAAAAAAAGACTATTTCAAAGCAAGAGTGGGGCAGAAATACAGACACGTGGTTGTCCAAAAGTCACTTGGGTGACAATGGTAAAGGTTTGGTGGTTGTTTTTTTTTTGTTTTTTTTTTTTTTTAAAAAGACCCAAATCATCTTAGTTAAGAGTTTGTGCTTTAACAGCCACAACACCACCATTCTTCTGAGTGTGAAACTCTTAACTAATTTTGCTCATCATAATGACGGTCCTTGTCATAGAACTTCTTCAGAAGATGAGCATGGTCTTGCCTTTTGACAGTTGCACAGATCATTTTCTTTGAACTATTATAAACTTTGCTTTGCAAAAGAAGAACTTCCAGAAATGAATGCTGATTGTACGGAGCTGCTGCTCTGTACCTCCCATAGAGCAGTGGCTTGTAGAACACCTGCTGAAGCTTGAGTCAACAGCATAGTTTGTCTTTTGTCAAGTGTACCTCTTAATAAAGAAAAGGGAATAAAGTCATTTTGTGTGACATTGCTCACTAAGCAGACAGCTGCATAGCGCATTCTGCTGTGACATCCTGCTGATACTCCACAGTGAGTACTTAGGTTATGCATTAGGTCTTAAGGGCCTAAAAATGACCCTCTGCAGTGGGACTAGACTTGTCAAAGATTTTGGTGGGTTTGATTTTAGATCAAGACAGTAAAGATGTCCTGGATTGGGGAAGAAATACAGGCTTTTGTGAGATCAGGATTCCACTACAAGCAAAAGACCAAGAGCAATCTGAAACCAGGTGAGTCCAGACGCTTGGCCCAATTTCTCCTCCTAACTCTGAACCAAGACCAGTGCAAGAGCTCCTGCTTTCAACATATGGGACAGTTACTTCACCATACTATGTATGTCTTTTGCAAAACAGAGATGCTAAGATATTCTGGAACTACAAATAATTAACACAACAAATCTTTTGGGGTCACTCACTATGAGGGAAAGTATGCTAGGCCAAAATTAATTTTGCAAACACAAAACATGAGATATTATCAGTGTTAAAAATAAAGCAGAAATACTCCTGAATGAAATATCTGGATGCAGTTAAGAAATAGAGGACAAATTACACTGGCACACACTTTTGCAGTCAACTTGTGTCAGGGGAGCTGATTTAGACCAGAAAGGAGCTGGCACCTATAGATGGGGTTTTTTTGTTTGTTTTGTTTTGTTTTTTAATAAGCACACACTGAAGACAAATAAATATATTTAATAGATGTGGTTTAAATAAAGCCTTTTTTTTCCGTGCAATATGAATGACAAGAAACTCTTCCTTTGTGACTGCAGTTATCAAATGTGATTTTTCTTCACGTGTCATAGAATTACATAAAAAGAATATTGGGATTTCCTTATCTGCAAAATGTAACTTCCTTCATGCAGCGTGAGTGGTAGAAGTGGCAGGGATGCCATCCAGAGAGATCTGGACAAGCTCGAGAAGTGGACATGTGTGAATCTCAAGAGGTTCAACAGACCCAAGTGCAGGGTCCTGGGTCAGAGCAACCCCAATATCAATACAGGCTGGGGGACAATGTGATTGAGAGCAGCTCAGCTGAGAAGAACTTGGGGGCACTGGTGGACAACAAGCTGGATGTGACCCACCAATGTGTGCTGGCAGCCCAGAAGGCCACCCGTGCCCTGGGCTGCATCCCCAGCAGGGTGGGCAGCAGGTCGAGGGGGGGATTCTGCCCCTCTGCCCCGCTCTGGTGAGACCCCCCTGCAGTGCTGCCTCCTGCTCTGGGGCCTCAGCACAGGAGAGACACGGAGCTGCTGGAGCGGGGCCAGGGGAGGCCCCGGGGCTGATCCGGGACAGGCTGGGAGAGCTGGGGGTGTTCAGCTGGAGAAGGGAAGGCTGCGGGGAGATCTAATTGCAGCCTGCCAGTACCTAAAGGGGGACTATAAGAAAGATGGGGAAAAACTTTTTAGCAGAGTCTATAGTGACAGGACAAGGGGGAAGGGTTTTAAACTAAATGAGGGGAGAATTTGACTGGACATAAGGAAGTAATTTTTTACAATGCGGGTGGTGAAGCACTGACACAGGTTGCCCAGAGAGGTGGTAGATGCCCTGGAAACATTCAGGGTCAGTCTGGATGGGGCTCTGAGCAACCTCATCTAGTTGAAGGTGTCCCCACCTCAACTGCTCATTGCAGGGTGGTTAGACTAGATGGCCTTTAAAGGTCCTTTCCAACCCAAACTCTTCTATGATTCCACAGTTCTTTGAGTACAGGACTAGAAAAACTGTCCATTCTTCATGAGTTTACTTCTATTAAGAAAGGTTTTGTGATGCAGATGTGGATGATGGTAGTAACTGGTGGCAATGTGGCAATTTGCAGTAGCTCACCAATGTCACACACATGATTTTTATCCTTTTCCCATTGAAATGGCCAAAAGAATTCTTGAACTGCTGATATTTGAGTCAACAACATAGTCAACCTCTTGATTCCCCTACTAACAAAAATGTGGTGTAATGAATAATTTATAAGAAAAGTTTAACTTGCAGAGTGGAAGTTCATCCTTCTTATTTCTACATGGGAAGAAATGTTACCTAGAGAGTCTTGTTCTGGAGTAGACAACACATCCTGTGTGTTTGATAGATCTTCAGGTTTATTTCAGGGCACAGATTTGTTTGACGGATCAGAGAACTTCACTAGTGTGGCCCAAAGCTCTGCCTATTATACAGTGATGAAGGGGAGAACAAATGGACATCCCTAGAGACTTCCCATAAAATCCCATCATCTTGGCTCTTTTTTGTTTTCCCTCTACGCTTTATATTTTGCTTACCACATTGGGAAAAAATCTTGTAAACTGTTTTCCTCTGCAGAACCCCAGTACTTAATGCTTTTTGAATGACATTTTTGACCATTGAAGAGGATTGCTTGAACACACATGATCCAGAAATAACCATCCTTAGCACAGTCTACTGAGACTTCACAGACAATTTTATTGTATGCACTGGAGGTGGAGGCTTCAAGCCCCTGGTAAATGCTGTCACAGATCTCAGCAGGGTCATTTTGCTGCTTTGCTCGAGAGAAAACAATAAAATAATTATTCAGGAAAAATGTTTGAGAGCTTGAAACACTTTTTCTTTATGTATACCAGAGCCACAACTTGGCAAACAATAAACAATGGGAAAGATTGTCTCAGTAACACAGCTTAGCAGAATAAAAAAAAGCTGGAATTCTTTCAGCAAAGTATATTCTCTTCTTCTCAGATACTATGAAAACTGATGTCACTTGTAATTCCTCAGGAAAGAAAAAATCCCTACAGTTTGCAGTACATCAATGCAGTCATTTTTTCCCCCTGACTAATCTATAAAAAGACATTGTATACGAATGTTATTTTCTCTGCCAGAAATGCATTCCTGGAACATAATAAAGGCTTTTCTGTTGTTGTTCAGTATTTGGATAATAGTTTCTCCATGAAGTTTCATAACATTTATTTACTACCATAAATGATTAGACCAAGTGGTTTCAGCAGTCAAAACTGGAATCCTTCTGCAATAAGCTTTTTTACTGAATTAATTTTGTAAATATTGTGCCTAAAATAATTTCAAATGACAACTTTATATGAGTAACATGACATGGATATGAAATAAATCCGTAGAGCTCTGTGTATAAAGCACAAGAAATTTTAATGGATGAGGCATCAGCTGTGTAGATTCAACTAAGCAAAACTTTCTCTAGAATGATTGACAGCCTTGGATAGTTACAAGTATTTTGTATTTTGATCAATTACATTGCAGTAATTGTGGCCAACAGCACTTTTTTGCTTTATATCTGTAGTGCCTCAAGGGTTTCCCTTCCCACAGAATGGGGATTCAAATTTCTCAGAAGTCTTCCTCGACTGCTGTGAGGCAAAGCCCACACCTTAGGTTACCCACCCAGAAGCTGCAGCAGGGCACACTGCCTTATGCTTATCTAGGGAGATCATAAGAACAGCAGCTGTGTGAAGTCTTCCTCTTTATGCATGGACTTGCACACCTTTTGGTGGTGTAACTTGTGGTTATCCACGAGCGTGGCTTCCGCGCAAGGCCTCAGCTGCACACCGGGCAGAGCTGGTGGGCAGTGCTGGCTGTAGGAGCTCCCAGGGCAGGAGGGAAATGGCATTTCTCTGTAGTCCCGTGGTCAGCCCTCTTAGTTAAGGCGTAATGGAAGTGAATTTGAGAGGACAATTCCTCTCATGTGGTTTGGGAAGTGTGGGAAAGAGAGGGAGAGGTGCAGCTTGGCTTACTGTGTAAAATACATTGGGCTGGGTAACATAAAGCTGAAGGATCTCATGCTAACAAGGCTGACATCTTTTGAGTTGGAATCAGCACTTACACAGCCATCCTTTGGGTGAAGCAGATGTGACCCAGTGTGTGTGTATCTACTGTGATTGCTGTTTACAAGGATACTTCAACTTTGCTTTCCTAGTCCTCATTTGTGAATAACCCACTGAGAAGATGGTGGTATAATGAGTAATGCTATGCCCTCTTGTCTTTACTCATATAATTGCAAGGAAATCAATCAGAGCTCATCCTATCTCTCACTCTAGTCATGTACCGCGCAAGACAAGTGCTTCTGCATGTCAGCCTAGCTGAAATTCTCCTTCCTTTTTGATTTACTTCGTTTCCTTGGCATCTTGCCTTTGCATACTGGTTGTAGTTTCCTTTGCTCTCATTGCATGCAGTAATAATTGCTGAAGATGACCATAACAGTGTAAATGATGGTATTTAAATTAAAGATGATGCCTGCCAGTTTGTTTTTCGGGGTCTGTTTTATTCCACTATTTTCTGGTGATGCTCATTTCATCTGAAAGATGAAAAACTTGCTGATGGATTTAACAGTCTTGATTTTTTTCACAGAGGTATTAAGCATTATTCCACTTCAATCAATTGAAGTTTGAGGTTTAAATTGGCTTCAGGAGACATGATGAAGTAAGGCTTTAAAATGTAGTATAATATGTAGTCTTGAGGACTCTCTGGTGTGAAACAATGAAAAAAAACCTAAGGAGAAAATACCCACAATTTGTGCTGTCTTTGGGGGCATCATTAGAGTTTAGTGTGGGGGTCAGGTAATGTGTCAGGAGAGCCCTCTGCTCTGCTGCGGCTGCTTCAGATCTGGAATTCAGGTAACGAAGAGCAAGCCAGATTTAGCCTGACTCTGTTTTTCCAAATATCTAATGCAAAATATAGCTAGAAATATTACAAGTATCATCAGGTATCTCTCACAATGACACTTTTTTTTTTAGGTGGAAGCATAACTGATTTGAGTTATTGGAGGATGAATGGGGTATTTCAAGGGAGGGGTTTTTTTTGAATAAAGGTTTTGCTTGATTCCCGTCTGTGGGCATATTAGCCATAGTTTTTGAGTTTGTGTTAGTTCAATAATATCATCGCCCAAAAAATTTGCCTTTTTCCTTAAATTGGATCTCAATTTTAAATAACTTCACGGGGGCGTTTAATTTCTATGAGTGGCTTTGGGGCCTTACCAGGCCCTATGGGGCTGAGCTCAACCAAGTCCCTTTGCACTCCCTCACATCTTCCCATCGACATCAGCGGATGTTGGTGCTTGAAACAGAATTACTTTGCTGAATCCTGAAAGTAGGTTAGACTGATATTTTTCACAAGCTTCCCCGGAGAAAGATTTAGAAGTGCAAATCCCAGTGAACTATCATCTCAGTGAAATCTCACTGAGACATCAGATAGACAGAGATGACTCCCTTTGCTTCCTCTTGGAAACTTTGGGAAACTGGAAAAGGATCTGTAGTGTCAAGAGAGGTCAGGGTGCACTTGTAAAGCATTACTGTACGCGCATCTCGCTCGGTGCTATTCCTAAAATTTCTGCTGGGACAACATGTTCTTTTTACCTTGCTATTCCTAGGCAATTAGAATATAAACAAAAAAGGAACGCCATCGAAATAAGGCCTCTTTGTAATTTCTTACATAATATTCTGCATGGAAAGAACGACATATTGACCCTATTTATGGCACAGAGGGGTGATAGGCAGTTTCTAATCCTTCCCAGAATATGGCATCAGACAGGAGTCTGGCCTAACCAGGCAGCTGTATTGCTTTCAATTCAGTAGTATTGTGTTTATTCAACAAATGTTTTTTAGCTATTTTTGATATGAAGAAAGTTAAGGTTTTAAGAAAAGAGATATGATAACCAAGAAGGTTGTTTCCACTTTCGTGAGATTTCTATTGAATCAGGTCTGTTGTCTGATGGTAATGTAAATCATTGGAAAATTTTATGGATTTTAAAGTGGGGTTTGGATCTTACCCTTGATATCCAGGAAAGCCTAAGTCACTTAGGCTCATATCCTTGGAGAGACCAAGATATCCTAATTCCCACCCAAATACTTTACCTCCTGGATGCTAACTGCACAGAATGGCATGAATATATTCCCACTTTCCTTCACATTGGTGAAGAATTAAGCCCTTTTTCAGTTGTGGTTTTCATTTAAAATTATTTCTAAATTGAAAAATTGCAAAATTCACAGGTTTGGGCTTGTTTAACACACCTGAAGACAAAGAACAAAGCCATCAAATGTTACATTTCTACAGATCGTTAAAAACCCTCTCTTTTGTTCACTGAAAGAAATATTTTCTTAGAGAGTAGTGAAAACTTTTGATCAGTGAAACTTTTTAGACCTTTTGGCTCATACTGTGTTAGGATCTTACTCCTACCAACCACACAAGGATTCAGGTGCTGTAAATGTGCAATGTGTTGTTGGTGTCTTTTTATTTATTCTTTCAGTCCTAGGTGCAGTGTGTATGCATACGTACGTGCACATCTATTTCTGTGGCTGTGCAGAATCTAGAGAAATACTGGTGAAATACACTTTTAGGTATGATTTGTGTATTGCTTCATTCTGCACAGACAAAATGACATAATGAAATATCTCTTTTGTCACTCATACAGCGATAGAGGGGTTTAATTTCCAGATTTATAGTCACCTGGGCTTGCAAAACCACCTGTTGGCTGCGTAAACCTGCTGATCCAAATACCCTTGCTGTGATGAAAATACCCTCACTGTGATGCCCCCTGTCCCATAGGTCTTATTTTCCCTTAGCTTCAAAAAAATATTTTTCTCTTGGCACTCACTTCTAATTTCCTATCTAACAAGTTTATGTCAGAGCCTGTGGGGGCTACAGACCTGAATAATAATATTCAAAAGGAAGCCTCATGGTGTTGCTGTGTCTAAGGTCTTCCTTTTAGTCATTACAAAGAGCACATTAACACCTGGTAACAGAAAATCATTCTGTTTCACAATTCTTCATATAATTGTAACGGGGCGTCAGTCTACTTTTATTTATTGTTTCTTAAAATAGTGCATGGGTGTGGACAGTTAAATGGCATCCTCCCCCAACCCTCCTGCAACACAAACCCCAGAAAACTCTTTAAAATAATTTGTCATAATTGAACCCCACCAGCTTTGATGCATTTTCCAACTACCTCCAAAAACAGAGCACAAACCCATTATTAATAGAATAAATGCTGACTGAATGTACTGAACTAAGTAGCAGTCAGCTGTAGGTTGGTCGAGCTGCTCTCGCTGAGTAATGAGACCTTTGGAAAAAGATCTGATCTTTTCATGAGAGGTGCCTGAACCAGACATTGAGGTGTTTTGATAATCGGTCCTTTCAACTCCATCATAGCCTTCTGTGCCCTGTTAGTACAATGTAACAAATAACATATTTTTTCCTCCAGTGCCTTTAAAAATAGATTTTGCTGCAGTTGGAAAAGTTATTTTGCAGTTTAATTTCCATAGTCAGGGGCTTTTCATTAGCACAGCTTCCTATGACATTAGTTTATTCTGAGTGTAGTTCAGTTACATTATGGAAAATTGCAGCAGTAAATATCTACTAGGTATGCAGGTTTTTGTAATCAGTCCCTGACAACATCTGTCAAAACAATATGGGAAAGCCTGGCTTGCTTTGTCATTACCGAATGGGACTGTTTGTTTATTCAATAGAAGAAGTAAAGCATATTGAGAGGAGGCCAAAAGAGTCACACTGACTCAGTTACTGAGACTTCCAGCTTCCAGCTACAGGATATTTTGGTTCCAGCCTTTCACATCAATAATAAACAATCTTTATGGGAACCATCGAATGATAAAAATGAGATCATGAATTGAGAGCTAGGCTATATATTTTTTGATCTGTTGTGTGCTGTAGTTTACATTAGGGTCGATCTCAAGACTGGAAAGAGGCAGGTTCTGTATCACAGCATTTCAAATAAATGTTTGCCAGCGATGTGAGATACTATCAATAATTCATCTCTGTAGTTCTTCCGAGATGGTCTGTTGATGCAAACTGTCAGAAGACATGGTAATAATATGAGCATTTATGTGATTTACAGATCTACAAAATAGCAAATAACTAGAAATTTCTTCAACTGACAGTATGCATAGGCTCTTGAATGTCAGAAATAGTGTGTGTGACAGCTGCAGCATGTATAAATCACAGTTGACTGTTTAAAGTGTTCTCTGGCTATAAGTACATGCACTTACACTGGCATCTTCATAGTCCATTTCCAATATGTGATTGACAGATTGTATTTTATGTAATTGTGCATTTTCTTGTGTTTTTATTAACTCTTTAATATCCCGAGGTGCCCAGTGGTTGCAGTAGTATATCTTGGCAAATAGAACTGATAGAGCTCAAACCACAAATGTTTCCCTGCCATGCAGTGTTGCCTAGGCCTGTGGGGTTTTTAGTAATTTGGGCCTTTGTCAACGTACTGGAAATTGCGTTGCACAAAGTGGTTTATAAATTTTTTTCATGTGCTTTTGTTCAGTAAGAAACTTAGAAATAGTAACTCATATGGTAATTTATTTTTGTGTCTTGACGAAATTCAGGTGAGAGGTATTCTTTGATTGCAGCTACATGAGTAAGTGCCAGTAGGAATGGGAAGAGCTTCCTCACGTTTCAGCTCAGTTCCCATCTTTGTACCGGCCTTGGTCCTGGAGCTGTTCAGGTCTGTATGGTGCAACAAAGCGCTGCCCTAACAAGCTGAAGTTGTTCCCACTTGTCCGAGCCTTTCACTTATGTAAACTGATCTTTTATCACTGTATATCAGTCTCGAACAGGCTCAGTATATATCGGACCCTGCATACAGCCAGCCTATGAATGTGTGATTGGGAATCTGAGATTAGAAAATGTATTTACACCAAAAAGAGTGAGGACCAATGGATTTTTTGGTCTTTTTTTCTCTGGCATAGCGTGTAGGTAGAGCATGATTCACCTTTCTAGCTCCAGTATGGTTGCTGAGTGCTATGGAGGCAGGGATCTAACCCTCAAACCTGTGTGTTTTAAGTATACTTAGCAGCTTGAAGCATTTTAAAAGAGCAGCATTTCTACAGTGAAGGAAATTCCATTCTTCCCAGGAGTATGTCTGCTGGGTGCCATCATTCATAATTGAGCAGAAATAAAGAAAGAGAAATGGGAATAGGGGGTGATCTCTGGCATTCAGTTAAGGTAGGAGAGGGGATGATATGTTGGGTTCCCCCTTGTTTTCCTCTCTTCCCCCATATAATCCCATGAAGCACTTGTATATTAATTAGGTAAGTGACTGATGGTGAAAATACTGGAAAGTTTTCTGACAGTGCACAGGTATCCGAGACTTGAAAGCCAATCTGTGCAAGAGAAGTGCCTAGTATAATCCTCTTAGGGGGATATTGGTGGGGTTGCAACATCCATACACTTGGCTCAGTATAGATAATTGATAAATTTGATTTTTGTATGGGAAAAGTTTAATAGCTTTATCTCTTTCATTACAGTAGGGAACAAAACCAGTTCTCAAGAGTTTGGGGCTATTTTGTACAAGCACAGCACGCTTCACCGTGCTGAATGATGTGCAATGGAAGATCACATAGCAGCCTTTTTCCTGGAAACCCACCTGAACCTAACTTCATTTCACTCTAGGATAGCTGTGGCTGTGCATGCCAGTCCAGCTCTGCCCCACCATTCCCCACGGGTTTCTCTTCTTTTCACAGTGTCCTGTGGTTGCTTGGCTGCAGGGTGATTCTGGTCAGTGTGTGTGTCTATGGACAGGTAGATTTCATGTGCATGAGCAGCGGGAGGATTTCCCTGGGAGCTGAGCTGGGTGACCTTTCAGCCATGTGACTGGGCACAGGAGAGGAGGCAGGATGGGATTCCTGGTGTGGGGAGAGCGACTGTGGCTTTGGGCATCTCCCCGTGCAGCCCCCGGCCCGGCGTAACCTGAAACTGCAGCATGAGTGACTGCGGATTTGTGAAGCTGCTGCCGTGCCTCATTATTTCTGTGGTTTTGTCCTGAAATGAAACTGGTTTTTCATGCCCTCCGCAGTGTGCCATGGCTAAAGGGTTTGTCTGCCGTTCCCTGGAGGCTGGGAGATTTGCTGTCTGAGACAGGACTGCACGATAGGGATCAGCCACAAGCGGGGCGTGACTTGCCCCTGGGGTTCTGGGCCTGGTTTGGGAATGCTCTTTGTGGAGCGCTCCTCCTTTAGCGGCGTTGGTGCGGTGCAGCTCGCCGTATGCTTACCCAGATCCTGTGGAAGGTAACGGGTTCCCGTTGACATTGATGGGCTTTGGATCAGGCTTTTAATCATGATGTTAAGTATATGGACAAGAGGCAGTTTCCAAACGGCTGTGACACAGATGCTGATGAAGCACGCTCTCTACCCACCATGGAGAGGCCTTGCCCAGCCCTGACGTCTCACAGCATTTTCTGAAATTCTCAGTTGCAGCTCAAGTTTTTGTGAAAGGAGAGAGATTTCACCTAAGCAAATGAGTAAATACAGGCCTTTAGGAAAGGTCTACTAAATAAATCCACTATACTGTTCATTTCAATTTATTGAATTGTTGAGGGACTGTTGAGGGACAAGCAGTAGGGCTGAAGGTAAAATCTGTTAGGCCACTTTATGAAAAGTGGCAAAAAAACCCCAAGAACTGTGCTTTAATGTTGAATGTTCTCAGTGAAGCTGCCTTCAGGAAATGTTGCTATTTTACTTCAGCATCGTGTTAAGAAGAGTAACAGAATTTCTAAGCTGTTGTCTAGGGCTCTATATAGGTTGAAGGTTACTGTTCTGCTCATGTTTTGATAAATCTTCCTTCCAGGCATAAGGTGTAGAAACTTTTAATTAAAGCTTAAATTCTAGAGCAAGGAGTAAGCATTGTGGTAAAGCACAGACGCTCGGTTGTTGTGTAATTCCCAGGCAGAACGAAAAGATCACCATAAAGTTGGTACACAGCTGAGGTGGCCGGTTAGACTGCTCAAGCACTCACGTGTACTCGGGTGGAAGATATTCCAGGTGAACATCTATCTTGAGAAGTGTCTCTGATGCTGCCTTCCTCCTAACACCTGCATTATTTTCCTCAAAAGTACTTCCAGAATATGCCATCTTGAGGGCAACTATTTTCCATAGATATCCATAGAAAATGAACACTTCATAGTTGGATGGAGTTAATCATTTCAAGGTGGCTTTCTGGCATTTTTTGGAGAAGCCAGACAGTACCTGCTACCCAGCGAAGCCAGGAGCTGTTGACTAGCAGAGACAGCACAGGAGTCCTGCTGTTTCTCCTCTGCTTTGACATTGCCTGGGGCAACTGCTTTTCTAGTTCATAGCACCAGAACACACTGCTGTTCCCTGTGGAAGCAGGGACATTCCCTTAAGGCATGACCATACCCTTATTTCGAGTACATTAAAGTTGTACTGGCTTGAGTGGCTTGAGAGACAGGTCTCCCTTGTGAGGGTGGCAGAAGTACCTGGTTTCAGACGGTCCCACTCCAGCACGCTGCTCTGCCTTGCCCACAGCCCTGTGCAGCGTGGGGCATCTCCTCCTGAGCAGCTGCTTGGATATCGAGCAGTTGTGGTTTCAGCTCCCGACACCAAACATTTCTGAACACAGCTGATGACGTAGTGGAGCAGTGAGCTGAAGTCACTTAATGTCCCCATAAGGTTTGTCTCTCCACTCAATTTAGGGACAATTATGCCTGAGTCGGGGATACAGGAATAGCTAAAATCCAAATTCTTCTTTCTCTTTCTTGAAAATTGCTGCTAATATTTTAATAACTGTATAGAGAGCCTGAATATGTAGACTAATTTGCAAGATGTATATAAAATGTATGTAACCTTCAAGGGACCTGATGGACACTGTCACTTGTTAAGTTTATCATTCTAGGTGATAAAAACAAATGGCTACATGTGTATTTAAAAAATTGTTGTGCTGCAGGGAAAATACTGGAGCAATGAGGACATTCTCACTAACTGGGAGATTAGAGAAGCCTTTTTGGCAAGAAGAAAATGTAGTTTGCCTATAGCACCTGCATATACTTGCACATCTATGATCTAGTTTCTATACCCTCCTTGATATATTTGCAAAATCCATATGATGATCTTCTGAAAGTTCTGCTGGGTGAAGAGGAAATACAGTGCTTGGTATAAACAGTTCCTTGTGAATGCTGCATTCCTATAGTTATCCGTCATTTAGAAAAAATGCAACTCAATAACCTATTTTTAGCACAGTTTCCCACAGTACTAATTAAATATATTTTTAAAAATTGTAACATGTAATGTTAAACCAACTCCATTATATTTACCATTTCTGCTTTGCATGTACATAGTCCCCATTAACTTACAGTGGCATTTACTGTTTTTCTTGCCAGCTATCTGGTCATTGAGTCTTTTGTGGAAAGGAGGGAAGGAGAGGAAAGAAGATACCAAGCTCATGCTCAGGTAGATATGCTATGTTTTAATAACATTGGTTCAGCTTAGTCCTGGTGGTAAATTTCTATTTTGTAATGCATCTGGGTATACTAATCCAATATTTCTCAATCTGTTCTGACCATGACGTTCAGGATTCTGAGTTTGGTGGAAATTTTCAGGTTTGTTAGGTAGCAGCTGAAAAACAGTTTGTGAACATTCATACTGGATCAAGCAAAGGTGCTGAGATTTAATTCAGGGGTTCAGAGTGCTGCAGGTGGAGGGGAAAAAAACAAAAAAAGGTGAACTGTGAAGTTAATTAGGAGGAAATATTATCTTACCATTCATCCAGAATTGCTTGGTCGTAAAATAGTGAATAATCAAAGTAAACTTTTCATGAACAAGACAAAGCTCAAAAATTATCATAGGTTTTTCAGGCATTCATATATGGACTTTTTCAGGGGAGAGTGATAACCCTGGAGGTCCTGCCAGGTGAATAAACTATAATTACACTAGTAATCTGTGATGTTTTATAAATACTGTTTTTCATTGTTATAATTTTATGTAAAAGCTTCTGAAATAAGCCTTAAAACTAGAAGCCTAGTTTCAGACCCTTGTCTACATGGAGCATTTACTGCAAAACTAGCAGTAAATCACTACAAAATAGCTATTCCGCATCAATTCTCTATGCAGGTATTTCTAATGCCTTCTACGTGGTAAGATTGCACAGAATGACAACTGTTCTGTCCTGTCTCATTTTGCAGCAAAACTTTCATGGAGACTAGCCCAAAGGCTGTCTAGCTCAGTAAAATTACTCTAATTTGAAACTGCACTAAGGTGTAACGCTGACTCTGAAACAGGAAAGAGAAAAATCTTTTATAGTAGATATTTTTGGAATATAGTGGAATATCTAAGTTTCCTATAGCATAAGAATGACTATCATTACTTATGTTGATATTGGTTCAGGTAATTATAGTTAGATTATATCATGAAAGCACACATCAGCTGTACAGTTCTGGCTGAAATCCTGATACTTTGAAATCCTTTGAGTGGCAGAAAGTCCTAGGTATTAATTGGGCCTCATTACAGAAACAAAAAGAGATCCTGATATGTCCTAAGGCTTCATAACAATAATTTCCATCTGTTTAAAGACATGTGCCAAAGTTAGAGCACTGTAGAAATTATTCATGTCCAAGCTTCTGGGATGTTTGGAAGAGCTCTGAAGGGAAGTTGTTGATATTGCAGACAACGAGCAGAATGAGTCTTACTGAAAATTCTTAGACATTGTCCATTTACCTGTGGCATTATATAAACAATATTAACTGAGAATGTGTCCTGGTTTCAGCCAGGATGGAGCTGGTTTTGCCTTCAGCAGCTCCTGTGTTTTGGATTTAGTGTGTGAAACACAGTGACAGCAGCTGCTGGTGTTGGTGCTGCTGAAGGATCAAGGACACTTTGCAGTTCCCCAGCTTTGCTGATGTGCAGGTGCAAACACTTGGGAGGGGAACAGCCAGAAGAGTTGATCCAAACTGGCCCAAGAGAGTGTTACATCCCATAGATGGCATGGCCGGGGTAAGGGAGGGTCAGCTGTTGCTCTTGGGCTCTGGCTCCTTATTCGGTTCGCTTTCTGGTTTTGTTCCCTTCTTGTTACCTTATTTTCATTTTATTTCATTCGGGCCTGTTTGTTCCTCTGTCTGTTCCCTCGTGCTCTCTCTGGAACTTGCTGTTCTGGGATGGCTGCGGAGGAATATCCCTGCTCCCTGGCTGCTGCTTGGGATGGGCTGTATCAGTCCTCAAGAGGTGAGAAATTGTGCATTGTTCATTTCATATATTCTATTATCCTTATACATTATTATTATATTTTTATTTTTTCCTTTGCTGTCTTGGTAAAGTTTTTTTATCTCAACCCACGAGTGAGCTCTCTCCATTTCTCCTCCTCACCCCACCGGGGAGGGGAGGGATAAGTGTGGCTGCGTGGTCCTGTTACCATTTGGGGTTAAACCATGACAGAATGGCAACTCATACAGACTAATATACACTTCTGCATGCCAGGAACTGCTGTATCTGTAATGTTGGAGGGGTAAGAAAGCAGTAAGAGGGCAGGGGAGACGTCAGAGAAGCTGTTCCAGGTGTCCACAATGGCTGACCTCTTGGTCAACACACAAGACAATCCAAGTAGTTAATCAAAGCAACCTAGAACATAAAGTAGAGCAAGAATATCTGGATTAAAACTGTAAAGGCTTCATATTTTCAGGATGTACCAAATATCGTAAGCAAATGGTTCTTGCTAGTGACAGCTAATCCCTTTCATTAATATATATATTAATGACTGTATGAAAGCTAAGAGTATGGCACTCAACCTTTGAAAGCAGTTTGGAGTTGCTCATCTGAATTGCTAAGATTGTATTTGAAATCAAGAGAACACAGAGCAGGCACTAGCAGTGCTGGTCAGTATGCACTTAGGTTTCTTCATCTTTGGCAGGCACAATAAGACAGTTAAGTGGCCTGAGCTCTAGCCCTTCATTTGATCAAAAGGCAAGGGTGAGTCTTGCTTCATATTATCACAGGCCATTTCAAAGTTGGTATTTAACCTCAGAGCTGCTTTTATTCTTTCAGTTAAGAATGGTGTTTTAGGATGAATCAAATGAGCTCACACCATGACTAGGAAAGCTTTTTCAGGTTGTGACTTACACTGTGGAGATAAAGCCTTTTCCTGCTCTCTCCTCCTGAAAGCAAAATGGACACTTTTGACACTTCTAGTGGTCATATGGCAGTGCCACGCGGAGATAACCGATCTGGCTCTGAACCTGCTCACCGGGCTAGGACAGGACTGTAACCATGCTCACACAGGGCTCTGCTGAGGGTATTTCCTGCGTTCTGCTCCACGCCAGGGAGCTAACGTGGCCAAGTTGCTTCCCAGAACCAAAGTAGCTTATTCAAAACTACTTTAAACATCTCCGCAAGTCATTGTGTCGCACTGTGTGAGTAGCACCTAGCACCACTCTTCCGCACTTCTGTGCGCTTTCTATAGTCACATATGTTGGCCCAAAGGGAACAGAAAATGCAGCTACATTGCCTTGCTTGTATGCTGCAGGACTTCATCACGTTTAATTCCAGATGAATAAAAATTTATCACAAAGCTACTGTTGTCTGTTAGTCACATTTGTGTTTACACTAACGTCACTAAGTAAAATTTGGATCATGGGATTAAAGTAAACAGTGGATAGAATATATGCAGGGATATGTAGAAGGATTTGAGAAATGCTCTGTGTAAAATATGAGACCAAAAGTTGGACAGTTACTTTACTTAGATCTAATTCACACGGAAGTCAGCAGCATCTGATGGCATTACTCCATTGCGGTTGTTTCTTTTAACCATGGATTCCCATTAAAATAGCTCTTTGACGTCAAAATTATTCAGTCATTTTATTTTAATGTGTGGCATTAAGTAAGCTGGGTGGCAAATTGTCTTCTCAAACAGATTGAGTTGTTTTACCTGTGGGGAAGGAACAGCTGAACAGCTAGAAGGGAAATCTGCCAGTTCAGAAAAATTATTGTAACTTACATAGCAGAGACAGAATTGTTTATTTTTGAATGCTGGTTTGCTTTTGGTGCTTTTAATCTAACTCAAGTCTTTATCATACCATTTGAAATTGTCCTCAGGGGTTGAGGCCATCACTGAAACTTGCAAAAGTAACTGATACTTACTCTGTGTTGTTCACCGTGTTTATATGATTACAAGATGAGTTTTTCCTCTCTTTATAGCATGCAATAAAATCTTCAGTACTGTAGTTGAGAAGGCAGTGTGATAAACCAGAACAGCCTTCGTTTGATATACCTGCCCTTTTCTATCCAGACAAATAGACGGGAGTTTTTTTTCTTGCAGGAAGACTAAGAAACCTTGCTCATCACAAAAATAATTTCAGGCTGTTTCATCATCCTTTTTGCAAAGACACACTTTGGTCTCCTTCCCTGGAAGGTGTCTAGCTAGCTGTTATAAGTTATTATGTTTCATAGATTTCAAGAAATCATAGCATATGGTTGAAATCCTATGTGTGTGCAATTTATTACTGCTGTCTACAACAACCCAGGATTTTTCAAGAGGACAGCAGAGAGAGGCCTGAGGTTACTTGTATTGAGGTACTTTTGAGTAAGACTTCAGGGTATTGTCGAGGGCTCTGTTCATAATATTGGGAACAGTACTTCCTAGACTTCAATCAAAGCCCAGCCCACTTGGGCTTTAAGCAAGCAGCTTACCCCCTGAGCGTTTTACCTGTGACATGGATCAACTTGCTGTGGGTTTTAGTGGTGTTAAGAGACCAGAATACTGGCAGCACATTTCAGATAGATAGACTCTTGTTGATAATAACCACTCAGTAAAATAGGATGCTTTTATCAACTTATGTGGTATGTCACAATATGGAATTATATGGTATTAAAACAAGGCATGTTGTTGCAGCTCTTATTTACCTGTGGTAAGTCATATGCTGGTTCCTCCCTGTCCTGATTTGAAGGTGGAATTGAAAGACCCAAGGAGAACTTTAAATGATAATAATATATCCCAAACAGTTTTAGGATTGTTTTCTTACAGCCTTTGGGAAAGGATGGTGCTGAGTGCCAATTTTGGTCACTCTGTTTGGCTTCACATGACTTGGTGTGGTTGGGACCCGTGGTGACACTGATGTATTGTTTTCACAGGCGTCGTTTTGGCCAGTGACCAGAGCTACTTGTGGGTACTGATTAACTCTGTGTGTGTGTGCTTTGGCAAAGAGAGTGGGTGATAGAACTGATCAGATTGTTTCTAGGTCCTCATCAAAGGATCGGTGGACATGTGATCTTAGCAGGGAAGGTTTGTTCTGTCCTCAAGATCTCTCTCTGGCAGGAGCAGGAATTGGCCTCTTTGCGCCTATTTCCCTATTCTGGCGAAAGTAGAAATAATAGTACTTGCACCCCATGAAAAGAGCTTCCTATGTCAAGAAGAACAACACTGTAAAAGCCTGGCAAGGGAGAACATATCCTCTCTGAGTGAGTCCATATTACTTATTTTTCCTCCACAAGCGGCAATATATGGGGAAAAAGGAGGAAGGATATGTCACAGAGACACACATTATCCTTTGGAGTGAAAAGGTGGAGATGGGCTTACAAATGGCTGAGAGGTAGAAGGCAGCTTTTGATCTTCATGGTATCCCTGTGAGAACTCCTTTTCAATATTGTGTTATCACGTTTGATGTTAGAAGTGCCGTGTGCTTGTTTGTTCAAGGGAACTACTGGGAACTGCTTGTTATATTGTGGATTTGCATAATATGTTTAAAGGCAATTTAAATAAAATTTAATTCCAATTTATGTAATCTTCGCTGAAGAATTTTTTCTCTTAATAAGTTGATGCGCTGTTACCTCTATGCTGCACAGTGTAAGGCTAAAGCTTCCAGCCAGATTCTTATCTCCATCTGGTGCGTGCACATGGGAGGACAGTTTATAAAGCCATCTGAAATAAATAAATTGTATTCCTCATTTGCTCTGTTTGATCTGATTACCAGCTCCTGTGATGAAGCAGGAGCTATGAAATTCTATGACTGAGGGATGAAGAAAGCTATTCTAGTGCTTGCTTCAACTGTGGGAAGATGACCCTTCCTCTGGTGTGTAAAGGTGTCAGGATGGAGCACGACAAGGTTAAGCACTGAGTCAAGAGCTCAGGGCTGTATAGCTGGCAGTCTCTGGGCAAGAATCTCTGCTCTGACATGTACAAAAATGCTTCTGATTACTCCGATCCAACAGCCAGTTCATTGATTAAAAGGGCAAATGGGCTTTCATCCAGGAGTGCAGCAGCAAACAAACAGCTAGGCTAAAACCCAAGACTCCTTAACCATCTGAAAAAGCATGGAACCATCACAGCTGCTGCAGAACCTGTCACGACTTGGCTGCCAAGAGGCCAGATGCTTGCATCAGAGGAATGTGTGTTTCACAAGCTGATACCTCTGCTTTCTGACACACAGCGACATGTCTGAAAAGGCAGGAGGAGAGTGCCTTCCCATTAGGTGCCAACCTTGCTGGAGCACCGACACCTGTAGAAATACACGTTTTCATCAGAAATAGATTATGGAAATGACCTTCTCCTCTTAACAGAGACCACTTTCAATAACCAGCAGGGGACCACTGTCCGTATGTAAAGTTAAACACCGCATAACTGATTTAATGATTGGAATCTAAATTTGCAGAGGCTTACCCGTGTGATTAAGGATATACAAAAGCCCTTGAACGCACATTGGTTTTGGGCCTGCTCCAGAATCCACTAATGCCATTGATTTCAATTAACTCTGGATAAGGTCACTGGTGGCTGAATCAATTGCTCAATTCTAGAAACAACAGGAAAGGCAAAGAAGGAATAACGGCTTAGCCCATGGAATTAATGAGAGACAGTCCTATGTGCTTATATTTAGTAATCACATTTAAAATGTTTCTGAGTTCTCTTGTAAGTCAAAAAAATCCAGCTTCTGCCTGCCTCTTCCAGTTTCAAGTGGCAATGCTCAAAATGGACTTTATATGATTTGCTTAACGTCGTATTTTACAATGAGATGGTTTATAGTGAAGCCAATGTCCTTTAAAGACATCCCAGCAATTTTGTCCAATGAATACTTTTCATAGAATTCTACTGAAGCAAAAATTATGGAACTGAGAAAGATTTAGGAATTGATTGCAAATCAATTCTATGGCTGGGAAAATCATATATGCTCATTTTAGTTCTCAGCTTATCTGAAAAGGTTAGATAAAACATTTCATTTTAGTCATTCTGTTTCTTAAGTGTCGGAATAGGGTGTCAAGGCTTCATCCTGACACTTTAGGACAGGGTTTCCCATAGTGTAGGATGTGAGTTAGAGTAAATGTTCCTATATAAACATCCTGTTCCAGGAGGTACAATACCATCGTTTTAGCCGCTGGAGTGACAGGTACCAGGGAGAGTACAGGTCATTACAGAAAGCTGTCGGGGAGCTCTTGGAGGGGGGAGCATGGCAGTGCCCGGCGTCGAGCACAACTGCAAAGGACAAACCAGATGACTGATAATATTCCATGACCCAGTATGTAGGGGAATGGCTGATCGGAAGGCAGTTATTGTTGGTATATGTTATTTGCAGCTTTCTCTGAAGCTTAAATTCATAGATGTGACAGAGGAGAGAGCTATTGTTTGTTCCAGTGGTAAAACCTGCCTTTACTAAAGACCTTTTCCCTATTCTTGACATGCAGGGGAGGTAAAAAGCTTTGAAAAATCACCTAGTAAGGTTAAAAACCAAACTATCTTCGTGATCAAAAGCTTACTAGCCTGATCAAACTGCTTCAACTGAAGGCCCTTTTTTGACAGTGCATATCTAAGGAGATTCATACACCACCCCCACACACTTCCTTTTATTCTCTCCACATATTTTTACTCGATTCAGTTGTTTATCCTCTCTGCCAGCTACCCCAGGCTTAGAAAAGTGTTTACTGTGCTAATTTGTGACGATTCTGCATACTTGTAGGTATTTGTTTTGTGAGACATACTTAGTGTTGGTAAAAGTGAGAATAATAGTAATTTTCAAGGATCATTTTGCTGTTCAGTACCCTGGTGTTATTTGGAAGAAATTTATGTGATATTTTAGGAACTAGCTCAAGACTTCCAACCATGTGCAACTCCAAGGAGGGCAAATTCTGTGGCCTGTGATTTATTTTACTATTTTTAAAAAATATGTTAATTGACAAGCTTTACTAATAACCATGTGTACTTAGATCTGTTCATTATGTCTCGTCTTACCTGTTTGCCCATCAAAACTGAGGCAGCATGGAGCTGAATTCTTCCCTCAGATGCATGACTCAGTCCTGCTGCACTTCAGTCCTGGAGCAGCTACTGCAGCTCATGACTTCAGCTTTGTCTTTTCACTCAACCTGTAGCTTGTCAAGGACTGAATTTTGTTGTGAATTTTATTCTAACAAAAGCCACAGCTTTCCTGCCAAAAATAAGCTGTATCCGCACAGCCCGTAGCTATATCTTATGATGACTTCTTAGAATAGAAATTAGATGGATAAATGCATTGACAGGGAGAGCTAATGGCCCCTCCCTTAATAAGGG
Organism: Podiceps cristatus; assembly: GCA_000699545.1. NCBI lineage: Eukaryota > Metazoa > Chordata > Aves > Podicipediformes > Podicipedidae > Podiceps > Podiceps cristatus. Next base: position 11,845 of record KL258569.1, on the reverse strand, counting down.
CTGTAATTTGAAGAATGCAGAATCTGTTTGTCCACCCGCATGGGAATTCTCCTCTTGGGAAGAATAACTTGCTGGTTAAACTCACAAATCTCAATACTTGTTTCATTGCACATTTATTTTTACAAGATCCACCAGTTCTGAAAAGGATTGAGATAAAACTTAGGTGGAAGTCTCAAAAAAATTTGTTTTAGGCAATTGAAGTCACTGCCTCTGCATTGCTGCCTGACCAGAGATAAGTGAGCAGTGCGTCTGCTGTCCTGATCCTGCTCCCCTGCATGTGCTTAGCATGGAAATGCATTAACATTCTCTAGAAAGTTTAGTAAATGCTAAATTTTACTAAGTAATGCAAATTCTTCCAGGGAACAGGCAGCAGTTTTCCTTAAGGTTTGTCCTTTTTTATTTCATCAGACATTTGGCTTCTTTGATTGAATCAGTGGTTTCCTTATTTTATGAATCTATACACTCTTACTTTCTTCTGCACGTATGTGTCTGCATGAGTGTTGTGGGACAAACCAGTTTTGTTATCAAGAGAACTGTGCTGTAAACCATGTTTTGGAAGTTTATACATACCTCTAATGGCAGGTGAATAAATGAATCTTATCCTTGGTCTGAGAAAGCACACTGTAAATCAGCATCGGGTTTAAACAAAATCTGACTCTTCTGCTGATCTTTTGGATGGGCTTGTTCCTGCTGGAATGAGCTGAAGCCTTATGGAGCTGTGTATGTCAGTGCACGACCTCGTTCATATTTGCTTAAATAGAGTGGCTGCACTAAGGCATCTGCGGAGCTGGGACTAAAGCTGCATGTTTTGAAATTCATGTTATTGAATATTATATGTTAGTACTTATTACTCCCCTAGCCCACTTCATCTTCAAAGTATTTTGAAGGCTTCCTGGATCAAACTAGCAAGCTCTTAATGAGCAAGATATAAAACCTTGCTGACTGCAACGGAAGAGGAACGCAACCCCGTGTGTTGGAGTTAGGGCAGTAAATATAACTTGTAGTTACACAGTGCGGTGTTTCTTGTGTGCTACAGGCTGATTAGCCACAGGAATAAATGAAGGGGGATTTATAACAGATCTCCCTCAAAAGCACAAACTTCTGTTTTAGCGCAGCAAGCAGCAGAGGTAGCAATTGCCAACGTGAGCCGTTCCAGCAAGCTCAGTGGCACTAAGTCAGCAGGGTATTGCTGCCACTCAGGGCAAACACCGAGAAAATCAGCCACTCTGTTATTAAGGTCACATAATTTTTTTTTTAATGGCACTCATGCAGGCAAAATCAAGATCCTCAGCTGGTGCTGACTGCTATTCAGGTGTGCCATTGCACCAAGCTTGATTTACATCAGCTGAGGGTCTGACTCAAGAGTGATTTGCTCTCTGTAAATACAGGCAGAATTTGGGTTGATGCTCTCTTGTGTAGCAATTAAAAATGTAGTAAAAACTTGGCTTCAGTCATCACTGAGCTCAAGTTTCAGTTGTTTTGCTGTTTGGGGAACGTGCAGTCTAAGGTGTTTGGATGCAAGTGGCTAGGTGTTTCCCAATACTGAAGCTCTTCGTGTGGAAGCGTGCACAGGTAAGAGAGCTCAGTCTGTCACAACCCTTGGTGCTGCCCTTCCAGCGTTTGAGGTTCTGACTTAAAAGGACTGACTTCTGAGAAATCAAGGCAGAGTTGCAGCCCCTCTCTTTCAGCATGAACCCTCAATGACAGAGGATAGATTCAGATTAGTAGTTGAACTAGTTCTCAAGTGAGTACCCCATGCCTTGCTGGGAACTGAGTCTGTTTCAGCTCCAAAGTGCTACTTACTCTTGGACCTCTGCCTCTGAGAAGGGAAGGTCAGTATTTATGCCCTTAGCACCTAGTGAATAACTATGTTTGATGCTGTTTCTTGCTTTCTTATATTTTCATCTTTGGAAAGTGAGTTTTATTCACAACATATTGTAACTGAAGTTGGGCTGTCTTAAATCTTGTAAAGATCATAGTTTGTAATTCTGTAACTTTTAAAACTAAGAGGGAGTTGAAACTTTCAACTATCGAAGGTCCTCTGCTCTGTGCTTTAAAATTCATGCAGATTTGCACCCCTAGTTACACACTTTCAAGTAAACAAAAGAATTAGGAGAATGCAGGGATACATTCTGAAAAAGGTGCTGCTGTCATTTTTAATTTTTCTCCCTGTGCTTTTTCCATGTTGGAGCTGTTTAAGTTGTTCTTACTTTTCTGCTTTCCCTGCAAACACTATTTATTCATTCTAAGAAAACATCAGTTGGGTAAACAGAAGTATTTATACTTGTAGCACTGCAGCTCCTACTAAGATGCAAATTGTGCTGCAGGGGATAGTTTGTGCTTTTCTTTCCTCTTCGCTTTTCTTTTTTTGACAGTCGGTTAATAAAGACTCAACAATAAGCAGCTGCCTGTGATGTCATTTGGGACTTTGTCCACAGAGCTTGTATTTACAAGTACTGAGCAACTACATAGCAGCAGCAAACCCAACTATCAGCAAACTTCATGTCTGCTCTTACTGGAGGACTCAGCAGTGCTGTGGATGGTGTAGAAAGCTAACTCTGTTCTTCTAACCACAGACTTTTAAAGCTTGGTAAATAAACACTGGATAAACTCAAGAGAATTTCTGGACTGCAAAGGCTTCTGACGGTTCTGAGTGAGTTCTCCAGGGCTGGCATGTTTTGACTGAACTGCTGCAAGTAAGACTTTGCTGTTTTGGTGTTTTTATCATCTCTGTAAAGCTTATTTTCTCTAGGAGTGTGTCAGCATTGCTATTTGTAGTTTTGCTTTAATTAAAAGAGTGGCAAGTATGTAGTTGTTAGGAGTAATTACAGCTATGCATCTGAGTGTAGTTCAGCAACAGTGTAAAGGACAAATGAAAACTTGATTCTGGCTTTTGTTTGCATGAGATTACGCTGAAGTGGCTCTCTCTTAAATTAAGTGATGAAACTCTAAGATTCTTAAAATCTCATGAGTACAGTCATTAACTGAACAAAACCTAGTCAGTCTTAAGAGTGCTCTTTTGTTATTTCATGGTATTTATTTGAATAGTCAAAATTAATTTGAATTTTGAATATGATTACCTTGTTTTTAGTACTGTTTTCCTTAAAAAAAAGTTTTGCTCTTTATGCAGGCATAGATTTAAAGCAAAACTTGACTGCTTTTACTTTTAGCCCCTGTTCAAGTTCTGGAGGTATATAAGTTTAAAAGAAAGAATCAATCAATCATACTGTGCTTTGAAATCTGATGCCATTTGGATAAGATGAGTTGTCAATTATGTGAGAAACAGTAATTTTTTTGTTTTGAGTGCTTATGTTTGAAATCCAACAAATCTTGAGACATCAGAGCAGAAACACTAGTACATTGGTAAGTGCTGTGAAAAAAATGTTTCAATACTGCCTGCTGTTTGTGGGACAGAACTATGTTCCTGACCACCGATTAACTAATTTTAGGACAAGTAGCTGCGATTGTCATGGAATTATTCCCATTTTACAGAGGGGGAAACTGGCCTATAGATGTGATTTATTAAAACTTAGTTTACCCACTTCAGAAGCTGGTAACAAACTCCAGGTCTCCTGCTTCTTATTTCATTCTTCTCCAGAAGCTCATTCTAAATTACTGCAATTTCAGTTGCAGTGGCTTTTCCAGGGAGTAACCTGATCACAGTACTGTGTATGAGGAACTCTTTTATTACTGTTTACCTGTAATGATCTGCCTTTGTGGAGGCAAAGCACACTTCTGAAGAATGAAATCAGAAACTGATTGGCAAGTATATGAGGGTAAATCGATACAAATCAATCAAACAGGGATTGGACTATTCCTCCTGAATTATTAGCGCTAATGATTTTGTTTTGCTTTTCTTGCTACTGACTTTGTTTACAAGGCCTCTCAGTCCTACACAGCAACAGATTTTTGGGGCTTCCTATTAAGTTTTGGGTGGCTACAACTGCAGATGCCCCTCTTGAATGACCCTGTTTTTACAGCAGATCAAAACCTGTCTGTGTCGTCTTCTGATTTTTATGGTGCGGCTTGACATGTCAAGATATTGTGCAACTCAAGAGATGTTGTTCTGTCTTTGGAATTGAAGCACATTCTCCTAGGGGGAGAAAAAAAACCCCAAACCCTAAAGCTCTAAATTTAGATCCGCATTGATGCCATGCGAATGGCAAAGACTTTTGGGGTTTTCAATAGGTGCTTAAATAAGAGCATAGAGTTTTATTCTTTAGGTATTCATCCCCCTCCTTCAGAAAGAGTATGAAAAAAATGTTTATATCTTCTAAAGAAGACCTTTTTCTAGCTTGGAATCTTTCACTGAATGCAAGAGTGAAGAACAGAGAATTGTGATAGAGCCTTTCCCCAGGGAGAAGGAATGGGTTTAAGGTTAGGTGGTTTGCTCCCTACCATGCTGACTCCTGTGGGCCAGTCTTTCCTTCCCTCTCTCACTTTGGCCCATAATGATGATCCACTGCTGTGATCAGGTAAGGATATTTACACTTGCAAAGTATTCAGGTGTCATGTTGGCAAATGCCTACAAAATTTTCAAAATAATTAGAACAAACCAAGACTGAAAAGTGCTCAGGTCCCACTTACTTTTCTCGCTTAATTTTAAGTGCAAGTCCTAACTGCTTTTTAAGAAAACTTCATGGCCTTCTCTGCTATTGTCCCGATGCGTGAGTTGTGTATAAGTGTATACAGTCTTAGATCTAAACAAGTAGAAAACCTGCCCCAGTAAATGTAAAGCGGTAGGGTACGATTCCACTTCCGTCAAGAGCAAATCTTCAGCTAATTACCTTAAGAGCAGAAGCAGACTCTCAAAACCTGATGAGCCTGGGGGCATTTGATTTTCATTTTCCTCTCTTGCATTTCCCTTCCCACGTTTACATTTTCTTATATTCCAACACTGCAAATTAGGATATAGAGTGAGCTCTCTTTTCAGCAGAGGGATCCCCCAGTTGGATTTTCCCTGGGTCTGAGAAATCCGCCCAAGGATACCGCATATAATCTGATAACATTCTGGGATGGCATTAAAGGGGACAATTGCCAACAGAATGTCAGTTCTTTGGGCTTTCTCACCATCTGAAAAGAAACGGAATAAGTGCAGAGTCCAGCCTGTCATCATCTGACAAGTGGGACTGAGGTTGGGATAAAAGCTGCAGAACAAAGGTGCCCAAGGGAAGCACAGTTGGCTGAGGAGCTTAGCGCAGCGCAGGCAAGGCCAAATCCGGCACAAGGCTTTGCAGCTCCTGTGTAGTTCTGCACGTGTTCAGCTCCTGGCAGGATGGGAGTTATCCTTAAGAAAAATCCATGCCAAAGCTGCCAGAACACCTTCAGAAGTCATAACATCTAATATGCAGTTTTATTACTAAAACAGGATAAATGTACAATGTAAATAGAACATGAACCATTAACACTTGTAATACTCTGTTCTGTACTGTCTAATGATACCACTCATGTAGCATGCAGAAACCTGAATTCCATTAGGTATTCCCCGATGGTCGCATAAATTAGTCATGATGTTTTGGGGATGAAAAGTTAAATAGCTATTATGTGAAAAATACTTGGAAATTTTTTATGATTCCATTGACTGTCATTCAGGTGAATCACATAAACATGGTTTGCATAGCAGCAGTGGCTTCTGGAAACTGCCAGTAACATTGTCGATGGGCTGTGAATGATGCAGCCTCTGAAAAACAGGTTGGATTATAAAGCAGTGGATAAAAATTATGTTGCTGAAATATGGTCCATTAGTATTGACACAGCAAGAACAAATGCTGCTGTTAAATTGCATGTTTGATAAGCTTTCCACAGGACAACACTGTTTGTTTTCCAGAGCCAAACTAGCTTTGGATAGTGTGCACCCACAGCAGGTCTGTACAGAATTAAACGCATGTCATAATTATTTTCTTTGACAGTGCTAATTGATTATTATAATTCATCGTTATCTAAATTGTTAAATTCAACAGTTTACCGTATCCTTTTGTTTCTTTGTTGCTCAGGCATAATACAAATAGGAAGAGTTAATTACTGCCTGCAACAACAGAGGCAAATTTCATTGTCTGCTTCACTTTGATTGAAGCTGCGGTGAATCACCACTGTGGATTTTCAGTAATGGTGGAGAAAAGAAGGAAGCAGGAATTTTTTTGCAGTGAAGTTGCTTTTTGGTGGTAGTCAGCATTTGTATTTCAAACAGTATTCTTTTTGCAGCTGGACTATATTGTGCTTGCTTCGCCTATACTAAGTATTACCTAATTGTGCAAACTGAAATCATGTGTGTGCATTGATCCTGTTGGGAATCAGGGGCACTCCTTGTGGAATACAGCACAACTTGACATGAGTAAAAGGATTGCATTGGCTTCTAAAATGACTTGCTCCACCAGATATAAACACTTGGCTTTTTTCTTCAGTGCTCTGGTGATGGCCAGAGCTGCATCTGCTGGGTAAAAGTAGTGCTCTCAGCAAGGCAGCTCTGGAGAGATTCAGTGACGGCTTAATTTATGCAAATTCCTAAAGCTCTGATCTATGCTGCTATCTTCTCAGATTCGGTGTAACTTTGCTGTAAAATGTAGGTTCTTTTCAACTGCTCTGAAATGAGCTGATAAAATGGTTCATAGCGATAAGATTTTGGGGGGTTATTTTGCCAGTAGAGGGCCGTGTTAAACTGGATAAAATAACTCCTCCTTAGCCTCACATTTTCAGTGAGTATCAGCTTAAAGCATATGGTTGTTTTCAAGGGCAAAATGAGTATATAATTTTTTAGAAGCTATTGAATGATTAATTATTTAAAATCAGTCACATCACTTTTACAGTAGAACACAGTTCTGTGTCAGTCTAATTAGACTGAATTCTGGTCTTTAAAATACATCATACCTACCTGTTTATTCTAAACTGGTCAAGGTTGATAGATACAGCCCTAATAAGTCATTAAGCCGATGTGATATACAGCAGCAGCATGTGCTTTTGCTATAATGACACAAATGAAAAAAGAATTGTTTTTCAGAGGTACAATCACATTTGTTTTTGATGTGGCCTCTAAACTAGCAGTCATTATTCAGGCTCTAGTGCTGCAGGAGTTGACCTTTGGCAAAATATTTTGTTATCCTCAATCTTTTATACAGGCCTTTTGTGAACTCTGCACAGCGCTCATTTTGCTGATTGCATTTAAAGTCATTTATTGCACAGTGTTTGCCCTTCTAGCAGATGTTAAAGGATTCCCTGCCTCCCCTTAAAGGCTACTCCTCCGCACATCTAATTATAACCTACACAAAAGATTAACAGATGTTATAATTGTCTTTACTCATTGATTAAATAGTTTCTGCATGATTTGCTCTCTCTTCCCCTCATTGCTGATTTGTGAGGTCTTTCTGGGTAAGTCTTACGCATCTGCAGTTTGTTAACAGTGGCTGACTTCAGTTTTTAACTTTTTGGCTTTGTGGTTCAGTTTGAGCAGGTTGTAGATGTTCTTCTGGACAACGTGTTAAAAATGGGTGCGTGACTACTTGCTTTCATTCCACACATTCCTGTTTTTCATCTTCCTTTTAACCCTTCTGTCTGAATCGTGTGGAAAAAGCACACTAATTTCAATGCATATAAATTGGAGACTGGAGCGGTAAATGCTGAGCTTTGCTTAGCAGTAGGTTTGTCCCTACATTACAGTTGCCACTTGCAGAGGAAATTAGTGGCTGAGAAAAACAGTTTGAGGAAAAGTCCTAGTAGGAGAAAACCTCTAGTGGGACCTAGTAGGTCCCTAGTAGGAACACTTAATAAACTTTGGGTTTGCTTGGGGTTTTTTGTGTGGTTTGTTTCTCTCTTTCACTTTCTCACAAAGTTAAGGTTACTCAGTTCTTGAGCTAACTAATCTCTTCGTTTGTGTTCCCACATTGAGGCAAGGGCTCTCTTCTCGAGTGGAAGTGTAGACTTTCTCCTACAGCACAACAGTGCTAAGCTTAGCAACTGTTTTATATTCTTATAAATTCTTACTAAAAGATTTATAAGAATATATTAATATCTTGAACTAGGTCAGACCAAACAATGTTACTTTGCAGAGGTGAAACATCTTGAACATGTATTTTCATTGCTGGGGATTTACTTGTGCTTAAATGTTCTTCCCTGTTGTTTGGATTCCATATAACATTTTCCTTACTTCTTTCATTGATACAGACGAAAGTCATTGGCAAGTCCACAAAGATTTCCATGATAGTCTCAGAATGTCCCACAGTTCTACAAAGCTGCATCTGTCGTAGGGCCTCAGCCTGAAGTGCTCTGCCTTGCTTAGTTCTAAATTAGTGTAAGAAGAAAGCACAGTCAACAGAGAACGTTTTTCTCAACACGTTCTCTGTCAAAAGTGCTGAATGGGTTAAAGAAGAGATACAGATTAAAGGCTTGAATTATGGGCTTGGTTATTCGAAAGCCATAAAATATTGTGCTGTTCCCCCTGCCCATCCCCCAAATCCTGCTCAAACATAAAACTCTTGCCTTGATTCCTAGTCAGAGAAACCACCTCGTGTTGAGACTGGGCATAGCTTCTCTTATCAAAACTCTTTTTGTGGTTTTGACTACCAAAAATACTCGAGTTCTATGTGGATGTCTGGGAGTACTGACTCAATTAATGCAGATTCATGGATGTATGAGAAGTCCTGTGTGATTCTGCTTATTGATACTGTGTGGAAATACATTCTCTTTATGGTAAACACCATGCATAGTGCTGGCTGTGAAATTTTTGCAGTATAACCTACAGGGGTCTAGGTTTTTTATCAGTTTTCAAAGCTGATCTTTTACTTATCATTCATGAGTTTTATTAACCTGATTAATGATCTTTGCAGTGCACAAAAGCATTTGTCTGGGGATTCAAAAATGCTTTAGAAACAGAGGTACTTTGTTTGTGGGATTAACGGAGAACACTGTATCCTCCTTGTTTTCAAATGACATCTCAGTGCTCTTGAATACTTTCCATTTATGAACGGGGGGAGCAGATTATAGATTTGTAATAAGAAAATTCCAGGGTGCCAACTGTGCCTGCGAAGTGTATTTTAATTATATAGACACCTGTCCACTACCAAGTTGTAATATTTCATAGAGGTCACTGAACAGCCAGCTGATGGAAATTACTTTTATTTGATACCAACCTGGTCTTAGTTTGAAACGCTGATCCAGAGGTGAAAGGCTAAAATCCCCATTGCAAATAATCAGATCTATCCAGTCCCCATATCATGCCGGTGGTAAAAGGCCTGGGTGCTCTTTGCTGCTACACATGAGAAAAATTTAGAAATGACAAGAAGTTCAGCTACATCATTAAGAATTTTTAACATCTGCTCCTACTGAAGGAAAGTATTAAAGTGCAACCTGGTTTAACACTTCAATAAACAGCTCTCTGTTGTCACTGGCTGTTAGCCCTAACATTTGAGACTAAGATCTTCATCTGTATTTTAAGGCTGTACAAGTAAATGAAAGACAGCACCAAATGAACTGAAGACACAACAGTAGCACAATCTACAAAGTCTTGGGCTGGCCGTTCTCCTTGTCTCTCTGCTTGGGAATCTGTAGACTTTTCTTATATTTAATTATGTGCCTTTCCTAAAACTAATAACTTCCTTCCCTTAAGCTGCAATTCTGTCATGGTGTTATTGATTTGGAATACATCATGATGTTCATAGGAAACCATTTCTGTCATTTATATTTACCAATCTTTAATCAAGTGAATTGCTTTTGTTTCGATTACCACAAAAATCTCCTGTCACAAGAAAAAGCTTTAAACAACATTGATAAGAATTTATCGACCAGATGATCACTTTCAGCACAGCCCCGAGGAAGGAATGGTTCATAAGGTACACAGCCATGGGCAGCATGACAACGCAGAGGCAGGCATATACCACAAAACCTAGGTAATGTTTTTGTTGCTCTTGGCAGGGAGGTAATCTTACTGACGGGTCCTGTCTCCCTGGTAGAGCACTGAAGTCTCACTTTCACCCACTGCCTATTGCCTGTTGTGGAAGCAAGTTATTCTTTACTTGTTTTATTTATTCCTCTCTACCTGAACTCCAGGTTTGGATCATGTGTATTACAGGGGGGATTCTGAGCTTGGGTGCATAGGTCAAGAGCTTATATTTGAGACACGCCCCCCCCCCACCCCGAGGTATCCAACTTAACCAGCAGCAGTAGGAGGCTTAGCTCCTATCATACTCACCTGCTCACCCAGGTGTGGGGCAAAACAGTGGTTAAGATTGAACTCAAAGGTAACTCACCCAAGAAGAGAGAAAGGATATGACACCTTCTTGTGGGTTTAGGACACGCGGCTGGGCAAAGAAGTCCCATGAAGACCCCACCTGGCTTTCACTTTTCTTTCCTCTTCCCCTTCCTGGAGTCCAATTTAGGCGTTCTCTTCTCTCCAAAAGCTGCAGGTAACATCACTATGAGCCAACAGGGAAAACCGAAAGTGAACAGCACTAAAGGCTGCAGCATCCTGCTTAAGACCTCCAATTATTACTGAAAGGAAAAAGGGGCCTGTGGGGGGGGGTGTGTGTGTGGGGGGTTTTTTTTGTGTGTGGTGGTGTTGTGGTTTGGTTTTTTTACATGCTGCTTTAGTGGTTCCTGGTTTGCCCTGCAGGAGAGGGAGGTTTAAATCTGTGGAGGGAGTTGAGGATACCTGGCTCGTTGCCTGTGTAGCTGCTTTCAGTTGACTGGTTACAAACTCTTCTCTGCCTTTTTGTTGGGTTTAATTCTGTCGTAGCTGCATTTCTACAATCAGATTCATCTTGACAGAATAGCCAAGAAGTGAAGGAGAACTGAGTATCTTCTGCTACATTGTGCAGAATTTGGAGAAAGAATCATTCCCCTGTTTGGGTGCGTAGTGATGTACGCATATGGTAGACAGGTAATGGAACAGAGTAGCAGCACTAATAGAAAGTTTCACCGTTAAACTCTTTGGCAAAGAGGAATTATTCTGTAAATGGCACTTACAGCATATATTATTACCTTTACAGTATAGTGGAGAAACTGAGGCAGCAGAAGTTATTGAATCAACCTAAACCACTCACTCAAGAGCAGGGATCTAACTCAAAATATGGGCTAATACTTAGGGCTTACCTGGAATGAACCAAGTACCCTTCCTTTCTTCCTTGCTTATGTCTGAAAATGTTTGTACCTGCCCCCCCAAAATTATGCAAAACAAACTGCTTAAAAAGCTTATATTTAGTTTCAAAATGTGCTTAAAAATTCAAAGTGGATCATTTAGAACATGCAAGTGTATTAATGCTTTCCCCTTCCCCACTAAAAATACTCTGTGTGTCGTTCGTGTGTGTCCGTGTCCGTCCCCCCCGTCCCCCCCCC